>KN474170.1:2336-13929 GCA_000787095.1 Periophthalmodon schlosseri | reverse complement strand
ATATATATATATACACACACACACACACACACACACACACACACACACACACACCAGTTACTGTCACTTTAAACAACTGTAATTAACCTACTTGCTCTTTGGCACTGTTGTTCTGCCCTACTGGACATTTTGTATTTGTATATCAACGTCAGCATTTTTATTTAGCTTATTTTAATGCATGCCCTTATTTTTATTATAGCGTAGCTATACAAGCTATACAATTATTCTTTGTTTATGACATCACAAGGTGGAAGAGAGTGTTTTCTGTTTGAGAGAAGAACTCCTAAGCCTGGGTTTGCATGTTATGAAACAAACACACAACTCCGGGTATGTTTTTGTATGTTTTTGAACATTATGACATAGATCAGAAAATTGCGTAATATGGACCCTTTAAGTGAAATGCCAAGTCCTACTTGTCCTACATTTCAATATTTTAGGAACACTCATAGTATTGGAGAATTGTTCAAAAATGTCAGACTTCAGTGCAAACATTACATTTGGGCAATTTACAGATAAAACATGATGTTGAAATGTTTGAATGTGCAAAATTTGAGTATTTAAATAATACTATATTATACTATAATACTATTTGATCATGTAATGATTTATGTAATATCTTAATGTTTTCTACTTTTTTGTGAGTGACAGTTCAATATATCATCCAGTATAGGACTGCAAGAATTCCCTCCACAAACAACAAAATACCCTTTAAGATGCAAAAAAAAACCCAACAGTTCACACTTTAGTCTTTTTGTCAATACTCCTTGATGCATTACTGAAACATAAATCCCAAATCACAGTCGCAATGCTTGTCAAAAAAAATTACACTTAGATATTTTTACCAAATCATTCAGCCCTAATCCAGTTTAAAATTGTGAAAAAACAAATACCATAATATTGTGAATCATTTCAGTTTCTTGTGTGTTGTTGTAGAAAGGCGATACAGTGGCCGTGAAGAAGACAGAGGATGTTGAAGCCAATAACGTCCATGTGGCCTGGCAGATCCCTCAGTATGTCCTAATGACAGCAGGAGAGGTCATGTTCTCTATCACGGGACTGGAATTCTCCTACTCACAGGTGTGTCTATGAACCAGGACCAGACCAGAACTGAAGCAGGACTGAAGCAGAACTGAACGAGGACTAAACTAGGACTGAATCAAGACTAACCTAGGCTGAACTTGCGCAAAACCAGTAGCAAACCATAGAACTGTTCTTATACATTCAGAATAAATGTGTGAAATTGTATTACTTTTGTTAATGTCATATATTATGTATTCCTCCCTGTACTTCTCAGTCTCCAGCGAACATGAAGTCAGTGCTGCAGGCGGGCTGGCTCCTCACTGTGGCCTTTGGGAATGTTATCGTCCTCATCGTGGCTGAGGGAGCGGGACTAGAACAGGTAACCACTACGGTGAATATGTTATTATGATGGTGGTCAGAGGGGCCTGAGGCTCATATTGGCAGAAACATGGCTGCTTTTGACTCCAACAGCCCAGCAGAAAATATGCCACAAAGCAAAGCACATCTAACTTATAAAGACAGACACATCTCTAAATCTTGGTTTGTTAAGAAATTTAACATGACCCATGTTTTGTGTTTCAGTGGAAAGAGTTCCTGTTGTTTGCTGGTTTGCTCCTGTCTGTCTGTGTCATCTTCTCCATCATGGCCGCCTTCTACACGTATGTGGACCCAGAGGAGATGGACAAAGTTTATATGGAGGACTCAAAGTACGGCAGCATGGAGAAGAAGAGACGACCATCAGACAATCTACAGATGAACAGAAAAGGGAAGAGCACTAAACTGTGACACAGACTGTGGTTTTACATGTGAGAAATTTATTGTAATGACACAAGCAGTGAGAAAATCAAATGTGTTTATGTTGTACTTTTGTCTGATGAAATCTTTAAATGTGATTTGAGGTTTGTAAATTTTTAAGTGTAAGTATTCAGTGTTGGGAAGTAATTTAATACATACTTATACCAAAAATACCAAAATACCACAAATCAGAATACTAATTTTGAGTAACTGTAGTCCAGTACAGTTACAAATGGTACAACAAATGGTACAACAAATGTTTCGATTCTGTGTCTCATTTTTATAATATAATACAAGAATACATTACAAAATTTATTTTAATTATTTTTGGGTCCTGGTTATAGCCCAGATGTAGACTTGCTTTGATCCTGTTCTAGTCCTGCTCCTGTTCTGGTCTATTCCAGGATTATTTCTAAATTTGATTCCAGTTTTGATGGTGGTCTGTGTGAACGCACATTAAATGTGATTTCAAAGTATTCTTCCCAACACTGAAAGTATTTATAGATATTTCAATATTGCATTTCAATTATTTTTCAAAAAATTCCACAAGCCCTCAAGTCAGTTCAAGTCATAGAGCAGGTTAAGAAGTAATACAAGTTTGCACTTTCTCTATACGCTGTACCAGGGTCTGTAGTCCCAGACAAGACCGATCAAGTACTACTAGTAAGTATTTTGGGACCCATCCTGTGTTAATCTTGATTCTATAACCTTAAAACATTTTCTGTTTCAACCGCTTATATCTTAGCTCCAACAAAACAATAAAAAAGTAAAATTAACAAATTTTCAGGATTTATATAGCAGCATGTTGTGGATACCTTACCCTCAACTCAATTATATGTTTTTACTGCCAAATCTGTTTATAATACATGCTGACCATAAGTGTTGTGTTTTAAATGTGAAATAATAACAATATCGCTGTATATACTATAGCTGTGCATTAAAGGTGCGCTATGCAACTTTTCTAGTGTCGTTTTCATCAAAGTGCTTGTCTCCATGGAGATGTAATTGCCAAGTTACTGGTCAGATCTATGGAGATTTAACTCCATTCACTGTAAGAATGCATGTTTTAAATGCAAGAAAAATAAGTTGAATGCCATTCCATGGAACTTCCCATTTAAAGCAATGAATGGCGACCAAAAAGTTACATAGTGCACCTTTAACTTTGTGTTGAATGTTTTGGTAATCATATATTTTGATTGCTGTAGAAATTTTACATTGGTCATATTGTTTACATTGCGTCTGTACAAATGAAATAAAGAAACAACGCCTATTATAATATATAATATAATATAAACTAAACTATTATACATAGAATTTCAGCACTTTTTTGACTTACTCTTTATCACATCTTTTACTTTCCATGGTGAAGTCCTTTTATATTTGAATTTAATTCAAGAAAAATGCCCTACAAGTTTCTGTGAAATATTATTAATATATTTTAAAGATGCACTATGTAACTTTTCTGGTGGCTTGTCTTCGCTGAGATGCTACAGCTCTGCTTGGAATGTTCTACTGTATGACATTAAACTGATGTATCTTGCATTTACTCAAACTGATCTATCTTGCATTTACATAAAACAATAGCTTGAATTTATGATAAACAGTATATTTTCAGCAATAAATAATAATAATATTAATAAATGCAAGAGAGATACGTTTAATGCTATACTGTTGAAGATTCTAAGCAAAGCAACATTTCCATAGACAAAAGCAGGAGATGGACCCTCCACCAGAAAAATTATACAATACACCTTTAACTTATTACCTTATGCACACCCACTGTTTTATTTAACCAGTGTATATGCTCCATTCCTCATTACTCTCTGTAGTTAGCCTGTTACACTCAAAATAGCAGATTCATTTATGCTAATCTAACCCATTTTCTGTCTATCACTGTCACCTAACACCCAGCTTTCTACAGCCAGTGATGACAATTTTGGTTACTAAAAGATATTTCGCCATTACCCTCTTTACAAATGCCCCTATCCCTGAATCATGTACCTTATTAGCATCAAAAACAGATGCGAGTGCCTTGTTTATGTTGTACGGGACAAAGATAACACAATTAGGATGTGAGAGGGGGACAGAAGGAGCCCGTGCAACTGGATGAGGACAACAAACCATTACGATAAATTGTGGTCTGAAATCAGGTCAAAAATAAGGATGGACAAGGAAACACGATTTGACAGGTTTTCATGTTTTTCTAATTATTACTTTGTTTGGAGGGATAGTACCTGTGGTAAATATGGTTTATCATAGTTTTGCATTAGCTAAGTGGCAGTTTTTGTGGGAAAAAAGAGAAGAAAAGTACAAAAATATAGGAAGTAGCGGTGAATTCTTAAACGGAATCTCATCCAAAATGCAGACAATTTACGCACGTTTTCTAACAGATTAAACCGTCATTTAACAAAATAAAGGTGTTGTCATTGAATTGTATTAGACTAATCGTAACTATTGTGCAATTTAGACAAGTTTTGGTCCATGTTAATATTATGGTTGCTAGGGAACGTACGTATAGCATATCTACTTGGTGCGCATAAGATAATAGTTAAGTTAAAGGTGCACTATAACTTCAACACCTGCTAGTCTCTATGGAGATGTTATTGCTTTGCTTAGAATCTTCTAAAATATGGCATTAAACTTAATTAATTGAATTACTGATGGATTTGTTGCTAGAAAAAAAAAAAAAAAATTATTATTATTATTTTTTTACTATGCCTATGAGCAGGGTCACCTCTTTAGATCGGATTTGACCTGGTGGGATCATCTGCTTGTCTCCATAGAAATAGTTTAATGCCACACTTAATTTATCTTGGTTTGTGAAATAATAACATGTAAGTGAATAAACACAAGATTGCTAAGTTTAATGCCATATTGTGGAACTTTTCAGGTAAATCAATATGGTGCAGTTAAAGTTACATTTTACACCTTTTCACTTAACATAAGCTTGGAGGGAGCCTGAAATTATAGGTTAGAGCAGGAAGAGGATGACAATAAGAAGGATGGATAAGGAAATTGGACTGGATTTCACCTGGATGGAGTGTAGGTTGTTTGGCAGTGATAAATGTGGAGATTGGTTGATGGATGCTAAGAGGTTAAAATGACATAAATGAATGTAAAATGCTGTTTAAATAAGATGAAGATTTGAATTTGTTGGCTTGGCTAAATGAATGGTAGTTGTATAATAATTTTATATGGTTATTTTGTTGCTTTTGACTGTACTTTAGATTTTTTTCTATGTCAGAAATTAAAGCCACAGTTTTTTTAGCCAAAAATAAAGTGCAATAAAAGCATGTTTTTGCAATTTGGTTGCTTTTATTGCAATGAAACACTGTAATTTCTCTGAGTGGACTTGTATTGCCACCATAGACTGTAAAAAGAAGTGGACTAAGTGTGATGTCACCCATAGTGTTCAGCTCCAGTCAAATGAACGCCCTTAGCAACGCTGTCAATCACACCTGCTGCTAACGCTGGCGGGATCGACTTTGGGGAAAGAAGGCAGCTGATTTGTCTCTTATTAATGTTCATATCTTAGTTACGGACATAATAGTGAAATAAAAATACCAGGATCACATAGAGAGGGTTAATATGAACATTTTAAGACCAAAATGACGAGCCTGACAGCAGCATTTACAGTTTTCTAATGTAAGAAAATGTAAGTGAATGGGAGCCAGAGTCGATGGAGCCGGAAGCCCAGCCCATGATCACTTCCTGTTTGGAACCCGGTGGCTAGTGTTCATGTGTTTTGAGTCACAGGGTGCCGGTTACATAGATTACAGAGCTACAAGGCTACTACAACAAAGATAAAGGAAGAGTATGACGCAACTCCAACCACCTGTGAAAGAATATGTTTTTGTGTTTATCTCACAGTCTAGACAGCTCGGCGTAGTGCCTTATATGTGCATATAGAAAATACAGCTAGTAATATTCCACTGTTGCCATATGTTTCCCCCCTCCCTTTAAGCAACAGTGGTGTATTGTAACTAGGGGCCTGAACAATTAATAAAAAGCGAGCGGGAGCGGCTGAGAACTCAGAGCGCACAGAGTGGACTGTCCTCGGTGACGTCTGAACAACTAATAAAAGCGAGCTGGAGCGGCAGAGAACTCAGAGCGCACAGAGTGGACTGTACTCGGTGACGTACTGGGGCTTCCTCTCTGTCCGTTCTCCTCGCGAGTAAAACGTACTGATCTCTCTTGTCTTCTTTTCCTTATTATAGTAGATGTTGGGTCCACCAGCACCCATCAGTTAGCTATGTCCATTTATATATACAGTCTATGACTGCCACAGACCTGACTCATGTTTGGCCTGCAGGGCCTTCTGCTGGTTTCCATGGAAATGTTGTTCCTTTAGCTATAATCTTCCATAGTATGGCCAATGTTTTTTGCAATTCTCTTTTAATACAACAAATCTATTCACATATTAGTCCATTTCTCTTAGTCCACATTGATGTCAACACTACCACCCACCCTGGAGCCTGCTGCAGTCCCATAAATGTCCTATTCATTTTACATTTTCACAGTTTAAAGGGGCATTGGAGTCTACCCAGTTATGTGGCATCTAACGGTACGGTAATTTTAGTAACACAATTGTTATGGGAAACATCCATGCAAATTTTACTTTTGGATCCAGAGAGGTGGGCTAGTGTTACCTGGGATCCAGAATACACACTTCTCCAATACTTTATAAAGATGTGAATCTGGCCACCAGTGAATCTCCCCAAATTCAGATGGGTATGATTGACAGGTGGATTAGCCAATCAGGGACACTGCAGAATGATAGATGACCAGATGCTCCTTTGTTTCACATGTGTCACTGAAATAAATCAATCTGATTGCATGATCATGTTTGGTTCTGGCTTAGACGGACCAGACTGATATCAATCTGTATAAAAAATAGAAAGCAATACCATTCTGGATTTACCAGCCAAGGGTGGGTGCCTTCCATTCCATTCTCTAGTCCAGTGCAGTCCTCCTGTCTCCTACGTGTCTCTGTATTAGCAGCTCTGTCACACGTTTGATGACCTCCGGATGCACCAGACAGTCCAGTAAATCATTAGTGCTCACGCTAACCCACTTTACATCTTCATTTTCCTCCCCTCTCGCTCTCTCCAATCCCGTTTTCTCTGCTCCCAAATCCACAACAGACCCTCCCTGCTCTGCTCCCTTGGGTCTCCCCATCTCCTCTTCTGTTTTCCGACACGTTTTTGCGCATTTCCGGGTACATTCGCAAGTCTTTATGGTAGTACAAGTTGAGTCAGTAGGCAGCTGACAATGCACGGGTATTAGATGTGGTCCAAAGGGAGGAGAGAGAGGTGAAGAAGGGGTTAAAATGTGTCCGATGTAGTTGCGTTTTGCAGACACATGGGGGAGACATTTGGAAGAGAGGGAGGGGTGTTTTTGAGTGACAGATCTCAATGCAAGGTTCACGTACTGCATGTTCTCACTGTGGGACGATACTCCAGCCTGGAAAAGAAAAGGGAAAATGAACGGTTTTGAAAAGTAAAAATTAAAAGTAGGCCAAAAACAGGTCAATCAAGCTTAATTGTATTTATTGTGTTATTTGACCTAATTTCACAAAAAATTGTTTTAAAAAATAGATTAAATACAGTGTCATAATTATATATTCCAAGCCATCTTGTGACCAACTGGAGGTCTCGACCCCTACTTTGGGAACCACTGGGTTGAAAGAGCATTTATGATTTTTTAAATCATACCATTTAATAATAGGAATACATTAATTAAAAGTCAAACTTTCTCTGAGCACAAGTACTTGGGGACAGTTATTTAATTTTTTTTCAGTTGCACCAAACACTGATGCTATCTGCAAAAAAGTGCAACAAAAACTGTTCTTTTTAAGGAAAATGAACTCTTTTCTCTTTTTTTGTCAGTAATTGCTACGCCAACAACACGAAAACTTTATCCCTCCACCAAAACCATCACCCCGCTACCACCTTGACCCTCTCAAACTGCCTCTCTGCCATAAAATCCTGGATAACCACCAACTTCCTCAAACAACTCAGTTGAAACAAATCTGAAATCATCATCATCTGCCCCAAATCTCTCCTCCCCTCAGCACAGAATTTCACTTTAACCATAGACGGCCACACAGTCACTCCTCAGCAGATCATAAACTGTGGAGTCATCTTTGACCCCACCCTCTCCTTCAGACCCAACATCCGCCACATCACCAGTGCTTTGTTCCACCTCCGTAACATTGCCTGCCTTCCATCTTCCATCTTGCACTTCCGCTGGTGAAATTCTCATCCGCCTTCATCACCTTCAGACTCGACTATTGCAATAGCTTCCTATAGGGACTTTCCTCCACTGACCTTCAAAAACTTCAATATGTTCAGAACTCTGCCACCCGCGTCCCCACCCACACCTGTTCACGAAACCATATTGGCCCCGTCCTGCAACAACTCCACTGGCTCCCCATCCAACAGCACATCAATTTCAAGATCCTCCTTATCACCCACAAAGCCCTCCATAACCAACCTCATCACTCCCACAGTTAAAGCACCGGACCTTGGGGGACCAAGCGTTCATCATCACTGTCCCAAACCTCTGGAGCTCCCCCCACCTCAGAAACTCAGATATACTAAAGACCTTCAAAAAACAGCCCAAAACTCACTTTTTCCTCATAGGCCATGACCCCCACAAATGACTGCTTCCTCACTACCTGTTTTGTTTGCCCTGTCCTTGTTTTGTGTTAAATTATTGTGAAGCATCTTTGAGCTATAGTGAAAAGTGCTATATAAAACCCATGTATTATTATTACTATTATTATTATTATTAATGTCCCTATTTTACCAGAGTTCGACTCTTGCATTTTGTGCTGTCTGTAGGTTTGGTGATCTCTCTGGGTTCTGTAGAAATTGACTTGCTGGTTTGGTCAAATGGGCAGGTAAAACTATGAATGCTCTTTTATAGCTTGGGTCAGTGGGCATGCAATGTGGTAATATTTACATATTTTTTAAAGGAATGTACTTCTGCATCTTGAAGCTTGAGTTTAAACTGTGATCTAGTTTATAATTGTATTGTATGTCTGTTGACACTGCTGCAAATAATTTCCCTTTGGAACAATTATAAAGTTCAACGGTAATCTGCTAATAATGTAAGATCATACCTCAGTGGGGTTGAGCCAGTCGTCCATGTTGTCTTCACTGGGGGCAGTTTTAAAGGCACAGACCACAGCTCTAGTCACAGCTTCACTGACTCTCGCCTCATTGTCTACATCCTGTTACCATAGAGAGCATTAGCGAAAGGAGTGCTAAAATTGCACACTGTTTAATACCATTACTGATATTAGGCCCAAAGCTCTTCTATAAAAGACAGACATTTTCAGTCTCCTTTTGGCGTGGTTATATTTGTATAAAATAAAATACAAATTACCAGTTCTATCCAGGAGTTCACACTGACAGTAACAGGATCCACTGACTCCACATAATGCCACCAATGTCTGGGGACAAACAGCACCTGTCACAATAAATAAACACATAAACAAACAAATGAATGAATGAATAAGAATCTAGCTGCATGTTAGTTTTGTCTAGGGTCAAAAAGTCTCCAAAAATGCAACACAAAGTTATTTATTTATTAGTGCCCTCAATTTTGATTAGGAAGGAATGGTTTGATGCTTGATACACAAACACTGATTCATTTCACAATGATAACAAACACATTTATCAGACAATAGAATGTAACAAAGTGATAATCATATGGTTTTATACTAGCTCTAGTTAAAATCAAAACAATTCTAAAATTATTCATAAGAGGTCCAGTATGAATACTTGTTCAAATGAGTATCAAGTTTCTATACAAAGCTTCTGGGTTTTGATTACTTTGACAACACTATTATTCATAGGTTTCAGAATGATAAAAAGTTAAGACCATTGGCATAGCAATTAACAATTCAAAACAAAATATGAATGGTTGAATGGTCAACCATCCTGAAAATGGCACCATATAACAGGAAGCTGAAACCCATGAATACATATCACCACAAATTTAATCAGATCTGCAAGTATAGAAAAAACATAGCACTTCTCTCTTCTGTCACTAGATGGCAGCACGACACTATCTCTCTCCTTTAATGTGAGTTTATTGAGACAGACGTGGGTTATTGATCCTCGTGCTTCAGACCTGCCCTGGTTCATTCGTGTCTGTGCTTTGACGAGAGAGGGGCACTGATTTGTCCTTTTTATTCACAGGATAACATGACTTTGAGGGAACTCTGCTACATTATAATAAAAACCAACCACTATAGAAAACATATAGGGCCATGAGCAAAGTACAGAGAGCAATGAATATGAGAGCTAAAGGGGATGAGGGGAGGTAAAGAAAAGAGCTATACATAACCTATGCACAAGTTTGTAATGCCAATCTATAGTGCAATCCTTAGGGAAAACAGAAAAGGAGTGACAGAGAAACAAAATTATTATTGTGCTTTGAATTTGACAGCAGCCACTAAAGAAATGTAAAAGAAGGGCTGTATGAATTCTTGATTGATAACGATTTAAGAAATAATAACAAACAAAAGTATACTTCCAAATACCAAGCTACAAACAGAATGCTTTTACTGACAGATTGGCTGTAAACCTCTTTATTAAGGGTGCGTTCACACCCAGTTTAGTCCAGATGTATACTTTGTCCTGTTCTAGTCTTGGTTTAGTTCTGGTATAGTCCAGGATTAATTCCTAATTTAAAGTGATAACAGTGATTTAACGTTCTGGAGGTGACATGGAAACAGAAAGTTAAAACCATACTTCTCAACATTCTCTAAGGAACTTTATGCCATACTGTGGAAGATTATAGTCAAAGAAACATTTCCGTGGAAACAACAAAGAGGAGTCAGGTTTGTGGCGATCCAAGCCTGCTCACAGTAAGGTTGTTTCTCAATATTTTTTAGTGCAATAAAAACATCCATGATGAAAAAACAAAACAAAACATGATTTCAATTTTATTCTATTTGTTGGCAAAATAGTTGTGGCTTTAACCATAACTTTAACCCTTGTTTTTTTGACAACTACCATGTAGAACAACAATGTTGATGTTATCTGACACCCAAAACTTTTGCAAAACTGTTCTCCACTGAAATATATAGTAAAAAAAAATTGCTTTAATTGATTTAATTAAACTTTAATTGAAATTGGGATTCAGTCATTTCTAATCATTAGTGATCAGCTTGGGTCTTTTTAATGGCGAGCTCTACAGCCAATCCACTGTCAATAAAAGCATGTGGTTTGGAGCAGAATTCAGACTTAGGAAGAAGAAATTTGATTATTTGTGTGATTCAAGTCTGGAAATCAATACTGATACCCATTTCATTTGTTTATAATAAGACAAAATCATAATTGACCAATGTGATGAATGAGGATGATTCGTGATCAATTTTTATGTAATATTTCATAGTCCTAGCTACAAAACAGGCAATATTCAATAACCATGTATTTTACCCAGATCTGTAGTCTAACCAAATGTGTCCAGTTTTAACATCTTTAGCCGACCGTTTAATCTCATTTTTAAGTTTTATTTGAGATTCTTGGTGCACTGTGGCGTTCTTCAGGAGCTGGAGCGGTGACAAAGTAATTAGCCATCTGTCTGTGGCCAGTATCTGCTGCTGAGGCCTGCTGCCTACAGAACACAGGGCCTATCAGGACCACTACATCCTCCTGTCAGAGAGGAGGAGGGAGAGGAGAGAGGGGAAGAGGGGGATGAGAGTGAGGGAAGGAAGAGGGAGAGACAGTGGGAGGAAGAGAGAGGTGGAAAGAATAATAGA
>KN474169.1:56142-100669 GCA_000787095.1 Periophthalmodon schlosseri | reverse complement strand
TTCCTCTTGTTTCCACAGTAAACCTCTTACTTGTGTCTGTCACTGGTGTGTACAGCGCATTATAGATTTTCTCCTGTCTCACTTTGATCCCCTGCAGCACAATAATATCACATGTCAGAACAGGTCAGCGTCTCCTCTGTCTCCTCTGTAGCACATATCACATATACGGGTGAGGTGTGCTGGTACAGGGAGAAAAACACTGCATGTTCTAAATGACGCTCTAACATACTAAACAGCCTAAGGGCCTCATTTTATTTATTTTTTATTAAATTTTTTAAACTTTAAAGGAGTTGTACCAGTCCAAAAATGGGCGACAGTAACTCAGGCGGTAGAGTGTCCACTGATCCGAAGGTTGGCGACATAAACATTGGCGGTGCGATTTCACCCCCCCAAAGATGAATGCTGTCGTTGTGTCCTTGGGCAAGACAATTAACCCACCTCACCCCTAGTGTCTGCGTACACTGGTGTGTGAATGCGTGTGTGAATGTGTGAGCGGTTCCTTGATGTAAAGCGCTTTGAGTGCCTTGAAGGTGGAAAAGCGCGATATAAAAATGTGACCATTTACCTTTTAAAAACGTAAAAAACTAGTTCATGTTAAACGGTTTGCAGTGGTCCAAAGTTATTCCTCACTTACCTTACGCATTCTGAGCATTCTGATTATTCACCATGACAAGTTTATGAGGGCTTTTTGTAACACTCAGAGACGAGAGTGGAGTTTTGCAACTAGCATGCTAACGCACACTTCCTGATTATTAGGCAATGAAATACTATAATTATAATTCGTTTAGTAATGAAGTTGGTTAGCTGCACGGTAAAGAAGACAATTGTACCGTATTTTCCGGACTACAAGTCGCACTTTTTTTGTAATTTGGCCGGGGGCGCAACTTATACTCAGATGTGATTTATATGTGAAATATATGTTTTTTTCTTCATTATTATGCATTTTTTGGCTGGTGCGACTTATACTTCTGTGCAACTTATACTCCGGAAAATACGGTAGAAAGATTACACATTTGTGGAAGTGTAGGCACAGAGATGGAGCGTTTGAGGTGACTGAGGTTTGGGCTCGGGCTGAACAATTTTAAAAAATGTGATTAGGGCCGCACGATTTGGGAAAAATATCTAACTGATTTCTCTGGCAAGCATTCCAGTTGTGATTCACATTTTAATCTCGTCTAGAAGAACTGACAAAAAGACTGAAATATGAACTGGTAAACTAATACAAAAATCACATGTTTGTTCAGATCTAATAACACTGGAAATGTTGTGTTTTTAAACTTGTCCAGGAGAAATAACATTTGAGGGAAGACACAAATATTAACGGATAAGCTAATACAGGAATCATGTATTTTAAAACATGTTCTGTTACAGGTTTTAACAGATTTTATACAGAATAAGACGATACTGTAATGATCTCATATTTTGTGTTTGGTTCAGAGTTGACACCTTTTGTTGTTCTTGTTTACGTGCTGTCGTGAATGTTACTGCTTTTGTATGTGACGTTTGGTTGCTATGCCGACAAGTTGATGTGAAGGTTCTGTTCATCGGTTACTGGTCTGTTTTGGAGACTGGCTCTGGTGAGTTGAGTCTGCTGTAGTTTTGCTGTTGTTTTGACGTGGGTTACGGCCGACAGTAGCCCTTGTGTTCAGAAAATAAACAACCAGAAGAAATTCAGCGTCTTTCTTTACACCGGAACGCTAGATGTTTGCAGAGAAAACTGCTATTTGCTATTGTAGCCATTCAAATTGTGATTTTAATACAATTTTGAATGTTTTTAAGAAATCCCGTACAAATTCTGATATTTTTTTTCCTATTTGCAGCACATTTTGTCAATCCATCTCCACTTACCAACACTCCAGAGAAAAGTACGGCACGCTCATGTTTCAGCCCACTGCCTGCGCTGCTTTCACTCTCTCAAACATATGTAAGCCCACATTATACTTAACAGCCCGAATCTGTTTCTAAGATGGGGGAGTGAAAGGAAAGAATATGGAATGGAAATGCGTCTGTGAGTAGCTTTTAACTTATGAGGCAGAAGTGCGTGCATAAAACCACACACTGAAGGCGCCTCGCTCAGCTCTACGGCTCCTGGCTCATTTGCATCTCTTGGCTAGCACCTTGGAGGGTTCGCTGGAGCACCCTTGGGTGACAGTATGACAGCCCCTCCCACTCAGGCCTGGAGAGGCTCTGATGAGTGTGCAGTGATTTTACAGCCCAGTGGAGTGCCATGTTTGAGTGATTTCTACCTCGCTTGACTTCTGCAAAGATCATGAGGAGGTTTAAGGATACCTCGTGTAGTTCTGCTTTGTTGGCTGTTTTCAGATTCTAGATTGGAAGCTCTTTCCAGTGGAGGCAGGAGTCATTTCAGGTAGCATTAGGCTTTTAAAGGTTGTTATAGCTTTTACGTCGTAATGTGTCTGTTCAGCCGACATTGACACTATCTTTTTATTTCGAGCGAAATGACCACAGCGCCATCTGCAGTCTGTCACCAGCATTTAAGGTATACGAAAGTTTATATGGCCTCTTGTCACATTCATAGACTGTATATATAAGTGGACATAGCTAACCTGTTAGCCGCTGCACTCCAAATAGGAAGTGGGCATGGGTGCGTTTCCGACTCCATCAACTCTGGTTCCAATTCACGTTCTGTTGAAAAACTGTTGCCCCTCTCTCCTTAACTGCTCCTGTCAGGCTCGTTATTTTGATCGTAAAGGAGCATTGTACACGTTAGAGTTTTTGTACTAGTTTGCCACATCTGGCATGAAGTGGAACTGCAGCTGCAGTGTTGTGCGTGTTGACTGCGCGCAGGCTTGTACGAGCTCGAACCAAACAACTCTCAAAGACGCATCTTTGGCCTTTCTCTCCTATTTTGATTACATCATTCTGGTAAATGATTGTGAGTTGATAATAATGATTAGCTTTCCTTGCAAACCATTGGTACTATGTCATCATTGCTCACGTAAATGCAGCTTTCCCAAATGCTGCTTCGATGTTTACTCTTGTCCGGCTCCAGCGCCGGTCGGACTCTAATTTCACCCTTTTGGTCGCACTAGATAAAACCTTTCTTTTCTTGTTTTTTTTGTGGAGTCTCTCATGGTGTTTGGGAAGCGCTAGAGGTCGGTCTCTTACTTGACGATGCAGAATCCATCTTCTAACTCTGCTATGATCGTCAAAAACCCACTCTGTTTAGTTATGGCGGCGTATCAGGAAGTCAGATCCAATGAACCGAGAACGCGCATTGCATCACTTCCGCTGAGACAGCACAGGTTTTTCCAACTCGAATTGCTCTCATATAATTGACTGTGAGAGGTTATAGAGGCAGCCACGGGGGAAACTGAAAAACTCATTCTGTGCATCAGGCAATTGCTTAAACAAGTATAGGAGTGAAATATAGTCATTTTGAGCATTTAACTTGCGCATTACACCTTTAAAATGTTCATATTAACCCACTCTACATGGTCCTGTTCGCTGTTGTGTCCGTAACTCAAGTTATGAACATTAATAACAGACAAATCAGGCGCCTTCTTTCCCCGAGGTCACTCCCACTAGAGTTAGCAACAGGTTTGTTTGACAGCGTTGCTAAGCACCCGCTCCATGCTAAAGCAGCCGTGTGGGTGGGAAGGGGCATTACCTTCAACAAGCTAGCTCTAGATTGGCTCTTTGGTTGCTATGATACTCGCAGTCGGAATTCCAAATATGGGACTGGGCTCCAAATCCGCCCCTATAACCGCTAGCCTTCATGAGCTTCATCTGACTGCAGCCGAACGCTATGGGTGACGTCACAGTCCCTTAGTCCACTTCTTTATACAGTCTATGGTCACAATCAGTCCAGTGTGTTTGCTGATCTCAATGACGATTCCTGCCAAATATATCCAGCTGTAATGAACAACAGTAATTTTAAAAACACTATAGACCGGTCATCTCAAAGCCAGCTATGTACAGACGACACCCTCCTCTTCCTCTGGCATATTCTTTGAGCAGAAAAGATGGCACTTAACTGCTGTACTGTACTGTACTATATGCAACATTAACCAGACCTAGGCCAAAGGCATTACACGGTCTGAGGACAGCCCTGGTTTCACTTTCAAAGGAGACGCAGTCAACCCGGGTGAGCAGCTTCTGACCCCATTATTCACACTTTCACACTGTACTGTAGCGTAGTGTGCTGTATGCTAGGTTTTAACATTGTGAGTGCTCTGGTACCTTAGAGAGCGGTAATGAAGGTCGCTTGAAAATGTGTCAGTTGGGTAACATTTTATAATAACCACACAAATTACCCTTAAGGAGGAGGTATTACACATCTATGGGGTATTAAATGTGAACATAACATATTTAGATCACAATACCATTACATTTTATTGTTTTGAAAATTGTTTGCAGAAAACAACCTATTAAAATGTGTAATTAGTTTCAGCTTCAGGCCGCTATGAGTCACTCCCCCTTCAGAGCACTATCACAACACAATCAGTGTGCCTCCCACTAATGAAACTACTGCACATAGCATCAGATTTGTGAAGTTGTAGTGTATTGTTCTGTATCCTGCTTTTGTATATTTAAGTGTAAAGAGGGTTCGAATACTCCCCGGGATGGGAGAGATCACTAGATTACTCAAACATGCATGGATGATATATAAAACCACTTCAGGCATGTTTTTGAACGACGTTATAACATGGTAGAAATCACCAAAAAGTCAGTTTTGCATAATACCCCCTTTTTAATATAGGATGAACAAAGACCTAACCAAATCCTAATTCCTAATGAACAAATAGTTTATTAAGACCACTATTAACTACTTAATTAACACCCAAACCCGAAGTCCTAACTCCTTAATTAAATGGAATGTTTGAAGTTTCATTTGGATGAGGGAGGGTGGCACTATTCACTGGTTTCAGTTTCCTGTTACAGACACTATTTTGAGGACATTCGACCATTCAAAAAATTGAATATTTCGTTTTAATTAATTGTTTATTGCTATGGTAACAGTTCAAAATGTCATCAATCTAAAACCATTGGGGAAGCTAACATGGAGCAGAGAAGTAGCTAAAATCTCATACATATATACATAGCATTAGAATTATATGCAGGACGTTTAGCGCATCCAAAGCTTTATTTATTTATTTATTTTTTTCATATCAGCTGTCACTTTTTAATATATTTTGCATGAGGGGAATATGTTTAGATTTGAATTTCTGACAAGCTTTGGGGCATTAGCATGTTGAAATAGGCCTGACCTCTCTCTGCAGAGGTCACACATACTAACAACAAGATGAATATTTGATTTGGAGGCTGTACATTAAATCATCTATGAGTTCCTCGGCAAAGACGGGAACAGATATGGTCTTTGTAAAATAGTCTAAAATAAAATAAATCTTTTGGCAATCAACTGGTTCAAACATTATACGTATATAAGATCGTACTGTTGTCGTGTCACTTGGCAACACACATCTCCCATATTCCCCTCTCCAGTAACAGTGTGTGGCTGGTTATGATAACGAGGTCATCAAGCTTTGAAACCTGCCAAATCACTATGGCAACTCTGTCTTGACAATATGAATACAATGAAATATTACAAGAACTTACAAATACAGGGTGTCCGTAAAGTCTCTTTGCAGTTTTAAAATTTTATTTACAAAGGCAAATGATAAGATATATTACATTTGTTCTATTGTATAAAAGTTATGAAAGTTTTTAATCACATTGGGGTCTGCTTGTTCATGAGTTCCTCAGTCAAACATTTCCAGACTGTTGGATTGGAAGGGATGGACCAATTCCATGGTCACCACGTTCACCAGATGTCACACCTCTGGATTTCTTTCTATAGGGCTATGATAAAGATATTGTGTATGGAACAACAAAAAACCAAAAAAAACAACAAAAAAAAGGCATCTCAGTCGATCAACCAACTGCCTCTGTTTTATCAAATTTTAAGCACCTTCATTTAATAATTATAACATTTTATTTCTAGGCTCAAAGTCATCCCACAGAGCAGATTAAAACAGTTCAACAAGGCATAAAGATATCAAAAGAAAAAAGTGGCTAATATATCGTAAGGTTTAAGGGTTTGGATGATAATTTCACAGATAGCAAAAAGATAGCAAAAAGATATAAAGAAATAATAGCATGGTTGCCACAAATGCAGAAATTAACATAATTTTCTATCTTTTGAATGAAATGTCCTCAAAATGGCGCCTATCATCATGACTGTGCTCTATAACTTCCGCTGCGTGCTTCTTGTCACAAGCGTCCTCCTGCACATCTATCACGTACTGCTTTTCCATGTTAATTTGTGCCTACTCCATTTTCCCCCCGTTATAATTGATGATTATCTCGAACGGACTCACCATTCCCTGTGTCATGTGATGTTAAATTATTCACACGCAATACCACCAAATTTGCATGTAATCCCTGCTATTCATTCCGATTGCTATATTAAAGGTCCAATCTGCTCCCTCTCATCTTTCATATGTGCGGTAATGATGATGAAATCCAACTGCCACTCCCACACACGTTTCAAAAAGATCATTTCCACCTTGTTCGCTAAAGTACCCACGTAGCAAATATACTACCTTCGTACTAACAGAATAAGGTACTGTCCAACCATGCAGTACACAACAGCGCCCGGCAACCTCACTATTAGCGTCACTGCTTCCTGTCCAGTTGTATCTCTGTGAGGTTTTTGCAGAGTCACGCTAAAATCAATAAATGTTTAAAGATCAGGCAGTGGACAGGGAGCTGCGGGTGAATATCACTGACAACATGTTTAAAAAGTACACAAATAAAATGAATACTTCACCGGAGGACTTTTCTGTGTTTAGAAAGAGAGATGTTTGTGTCTCAATGCTAACGCTAATGCTAATGTTGAGGGACAATAAATATTAAAACAATGCCACACACACAAGTATTCTACATATAAAAATAATTGTGTAGTCTTTATTTTTATTAATTTGAATGTTAATAGGTTGTTTATTTTATGTTTTACAATTTTAATAAAAGTGACTGTTAGCTTTGATAGTAAAAGAAAAATATAAAATCTGTCAACTGGACAAAAAGTTGTAGGAGTGAAGACGTTTCGCTGCTCATCCAAGCCACTTCTTCAGTTCTGGTCAGATTACTGGTGGACACTGCCTGAAGGGAGGAGCTAACTACACTGAAACTAAAAGCACCTATTGATTACAGTTTCTGTTTGTTGGCTACGTCTAATGAGCTACACTAAGTGTGCACTGTTCCTGAGTCTTTGTTAGCGTAATCATTCAAGCCCCTAATGGCTGCTTTCATACCTATTAGTTAGCTTTGAGACACAGTGAGCTAGCTAGCATGCGACTGTGCACAGAGCCTACAGACAGATTCAGAAGGTAGTGGCGTAGTGGGTAAAGGATTAGCCCATGAACCAAGAGGTTACTACTTCAATATCTGCCCAAATGCAATTGTTGTATCCTTGCGTAAGCCTCTTCGCTCCCATTGTTTGCGTGGAAGGTTAGGCTTCTGAATGTTATGATAAGCGCTTATAAACCCATTTCAAATAAATGTTTTTTTCACATTTTTAAGACAGTAAGAATCAGGTAGAGCACCTTTAAATATGATTCTCTTTGTGTCCCTTTGCCATCTGCCCGGCTACAATTATCAGCCATAAAACAGGATAAAAAAACTGCGATAAATTCCCATCTTGCATCATTCAACAACTTACACAGTGGGCTAACATAAGCCTATAAGCTCTCACCAATTTACTCTAATGACTTCAATGATGATGATGAAGATTACCGTAATTCCTCCAGCGACAGTAAATCAAGCAGGACTGGGTTAGACTGTCTCTTCTGGGGTGAGGGGCGTGCACGGGACTCAAGAGTGCTATAGAAACAACCAGCGAAAAGGTGAGGGCGGGGTGACTGACGATATGGGTGCTCCAATGGGTGCCAGGGGACTTGGACACAGGAAATTGGGAGATTTAGGAGCTAGCAATAGCGCAATAAGAGCTAAAGGAGGATTGTGGATATATGTGACAAGGACAAGCAAGGTTGGATAGACGGTATTAAGGGATATGATGACTGATCTGGGATTGAAATGGGATTGAGATGGGAAGACTTGATGATGGGAAAAACAGGATCCGTTCTTGGGCTAGGACTGACAAAAGTATCGAAACTCAGATATTCATCGATAATAAAACTAATATTGAAACTAGATACTCATTTGAGCCACTGCAAAAATTCATATTGACAGGGCAACATTTTAGCTTTTCTGAACAGTTTTAGTGCGATTTTGAGCTTTATCAGAACAAATATATGACCTCATACTAAGATGAAGAAAGTACTAATATTTTGCATAAGAAATTTCCATTCTATTTCCATTTCTGTTACTTAAAAAGGAGCATTTTTATAATAATTGTGATATCATAATCAAGTACTGAGTGAATTCCTTAGTATCAAAAACAAGTTTGGAATTTTAGTATCGTGACAACACTAGCTAGGACGATATATATAAAAAAAAAAAAATCTAATGCCTTCTAGCCTCATGAGCAGTGCGCTGTGGCGTATAGCTCGTTTGCTAGAATACGCTTAAACTCATTTGAGGCTAACGGCTCTGTAGATGGCACCTTTGTCCTCAGGCGCTGTTGTTATTGACTGTCACAAAGGTAATAAAACAAAGAAAACACAGCAAAGTCATCAGCCAAGCATGTGGAAGGGACACACCTCAGCTAACACGCTTTTCATCTGAGCTAGCATCATTCCACTTATATGTACACAAATTAGCATGATCAAGGTTAGCAACAACGTGTGTGGCGGTCCTGCAGTAGTTGTGGCAATGGCATTCCTTCTTAACATTCATGGGTTTCAGAATGAGCCTCGCAAGAGTCTCTCATTGGGGTTGCCAGTTTCAGTGCTGAAATCCAGTTGGTTTAAACCGAAAAGGACTCTCTCTGATCTGAACTTTATGTAAGTATTTTGTATTTTCCTCACCTAAACTCCCAGTGAAAATAAAATAAACATACATTATAGGTTAACTTATAAAATGCAAAAGCATGTATAATTCTATGGCAGTGCTACACTTTCAGCACAAGAATATCTTACACACAAAAAAAAATGCTAGAGATGGATTTATTTTTTGTTATTATAAATGTGTTTGTAAGATATCAAAAGAATTTACAGTGGAACTAAACTCTGAATCGTTTTTTGGCTTTTTTTGCTACAAAATTTTGTATATGGTGTTTTAATACTATGATCTACTATTCCTATTCATGTTTTGCTGAATTTGAATGAAAATAGGTACATTTGCAGCTTTCTGGTCAAAAACGTCTAAATTTAAGTGTGTGCTGCCTCCAGTAGCCACTACAATTTCAAATACTTGGTGACATCACGCAAGACTGCCCTGATTACAACCAGATGTTTGAAATGTGGATATCTGTTGGACCAATCACGCTGTTCTTTATACCTCCAGACCCCGCCCCTCCTCCCCCTCACTCTCTTCTTTAGTCCTCCAGGTACTGCCCAGTTCATCAGCTCCATTTGAAATGTGGTTGTTGGCAGAGTTTAGGTGTTTAGTCTCATTTTAATCTTGAGATTCCACTCCACAGCCCCCTGAATATAAATACATACATCACTGACTTGACAATGACTTAAAGCCTTATGACAGTCCAAATCTGTTGAACAAACTTGTTGTAGAAAGCAGGTCTAAAGAGACAATGGAACATATGCAAATGTATGGGAGTACAAATGAGCCATCTCTTCTTCTACTGACAATGACACATTCCCCTCTGCTGCTAATATGTCCCCGCAGTAAACCTAATGACTTGCAGCTTCAATTGGTAAATTAACCCGAGCAGCAAGAAACCGTGAGAAAAGATTGTAGATGAGTATGGTGGCATGTTAAAGGTACCTGTACCTGATTTTTAGTATTAAAAAAAAAAAACCATGAAACATTCCTCACTTTCCTAACGCATTCCTATCATCCTATTTATTCACCTTGATGAGTTTATAAGTGCTTTTCACAACTTTCAGAGGCGAGAGTGGAGTTTTGCTGTCACTTTAATGCTAACAGCAGCTAGCATGCTAACAGCGCACAAACATTACTTCCTGCTTTGCGGACAATAAAAACGCTTATAATTAGATGCAGCACTCTGTGGTCTAATTCCGACCTTAAGAGCTGCTTTTACAATATATCTGTACAGGGGCAACACTATTTTTACTTCATTGCATAAAAATACAGATACAGCCACTTTAAGAATATGTATTCATTGATTTATTTAGTTGTGCTTAGCCTAATTTATATAGGTATATATATATTATATATACATATTATTTATATGCCTCCTCATTCAGATGAGGCTACCATGGAAAACCAATGACACAATAATTTGAAAGGTTTTTTTTATGCCAGATGCCCTTCCATTCTCAGATGCCTTTACTGGCATGAGCAATGTGTTATGATTTGGGTATGCTCTTGAGTTTTGAACCCAATACCTCCTGGCTGCTGGGCAACTGCTCAACTCATAGCACCACGGTCACCCTAAAATGTAGTAAGAAAAATGTAGGATGTAGGCATCACAGCAACAAATATGACGTGTATAATATGGTTGATTAAAGAGGGAGTATTTTGCTTTTATGTGGTGTTAACTGCTAACACATACACATTTAGATGACCATGTTACCTTTTATTATTTGCCGAAAACAAGGTATTAACATGTTTTATAAGTTTCACTTTCATTTTTGACACCCTTCCCTCTCCGTGCTAAGTCACTCCCCCTTCAGAGCGCAAACAGAACACAGTTAGCGTGTATCTCACTAATAAAACTACTGCACAATGCATCAGGTTTGTCAAGTTGCTGTGTATATCATGCTTTTGTGTATTTGTGGAGAACTGTCGTGTTTGAGCTTGGGTGACGTAGGCTTGTGGGCGGAGCATTGGACAGAATCTTACAGCTAATCATAAGGAGGGTTTTAATACAGCCCGGGAGAGATCGTTAAATTACTGAAACATGCATGGATGACATTTAAAACCTCTTGAGGAATGCTTTTTGATGAGGGAACAACGTTATACCAAGGTAGAAAGCTCCAAAAAGTCTTTTTTTTAATGTAGTCAATATTTAAAATAGGGTACCACTTTAATAATGAAGAAATATAGCTCTACCTTCTCACAACAGTCATAATAAAAGCCCCACTTGACACCGCGACATCCATTTTTGAGAACAGACGAGAAAAGAAGAGGGCAGAGGCAAAGCATACAAACAAATATTGCAGAAAGGAGTGGAGGGATGGAGGAATGGAGAGATGGAGAGACGAGATGAATGAATGAACGAACGTGGAGAGGAGGTAAACACAACAGAGAAAGTCATCCGCGGGAGAAATGGATGCCGCCACACAAGCCTGGTGGTTTTATCTGCTATCTGTCCCTCCCCGCAGCGGACCATCCCTCTTTCATCCCCCTCTCTCACCTCTCCACCCCTCTTTCATCCCTCTTTCATCCCTCCATCTCTCTCTCCCTTGCAGCTGGTGACTCACACAGTTTAAGGATTCTGCTCCACGCGTCTCTCTACAAACACGCTCAGACCAGAGACAGAAGATGGCAATTATTTTCACTTCCGATTTGAGCTATGCAATTTAAGCTCCATCGTCATTATTTGGGATTTTTGAACAACTTTGGATGCCTTAGCCTTTCCTGTGGTATAACCCGTAATGTTTGTGTATTCTTATAGATTATTTTTTCAGACCAAAGTTTAGTTCACAGTTTCGACTGCTCACTTACCGCCTTCAATCCATTTGAATAAATTATCGGAAAACCAAATGAACCTCATTGGACGGTTTGTGTTTGTAGTTGAGTGCTGGAGAGGGAGAACAAACAAATACTTACAAAACACTTCTCCAGATTATTATTAAACACTGTAATATGGATAACAATGTGGGTTAACTAAATTAATTCATAATATTAACACTATAAGGTATAAAAAAAGATGTAATCTTTTTTTTTCTGTACCATTACTCAAGGCTAGCTTCATTTTCCTCATTCGGAAATTAGAAGTTTGCATTTAAGCCATACCTTAATGCCAGTGGGGTAACTAGGCAACACGACATGGGGACCCTTCCTTCAGATCTTCTAGGGACTTGATCAGGATTGTTCCACAGTATGGCATTTAACTTATCCAGCTTTGCACTTATTCGATTACAGGTGCTTTTATTGCAAAAAAAAAAAAGCAAAAAAAAAAAAAAAAACATCAAAATTTGCATTCTAACTGTGAGCAGGGTTGCCTCTCCAGAGATCTGACTTGCAACTTCACCTAGTGCCGTGCATCTTCTTATTCTGTGCTTATTATCATAAGTGTAAACCCATAGTGTGGAACTGCCACCCGCAAAACCCGCTTGTGTGGATTTGGGCTTGTTTGACACACAAGCGGGTGGCAAACGTTAACCAGAAAAGTTCCATTTTGCGCCTTTAAGTGTCAAGGAACTGTGCAATGGATGCAAATAGTCCACTCAAACTCAGGATGACCACACAGTCCAGAAATTTAACCCAGGATCTTGTACTCTTGTAATGAGGCAAGCGTGTGACTTTCTTTAGTCTTGTATATTACTGGGTTTCAGATGACATCACTACATTCTATAGGACAATATTATTTAATACAGATGGGGACAGCTAAAATTATTATTCTTAAATGCAGATTTTTGTTGTAGTCCAGTGAGTTCTTGGGTGTTGTCAGTAATACAAATCATTAGGTTAAACATTTGTGAATTTACCTTTTACCTTTTCTTGACAAAGTATAATATAATCAATAGAGGAAACTCGGCCGTGCCCCTCATCTGGGAGTATGACATCATCACATTCTGAAAACCACAAGTACTGCATTATTATGGATAATTACGCGATTGTGGTTTCTTTTATTCTGACTTGTGCTGCTTACTTTCCACATGGCAGCGATGGTGTTTACAGGTGGTCGATTTCATGAGAGGTTTTGGTGCGCTAATTACTTCTGCATTCATTAAAACAAGTGTGTCAGGGATGTGGCCATGTTGGTGCATAATATCTCACCATTACTACAACAATTACGAGGGAATAGAGAACATTGGAGCACATGATTTCCAGTAAGTCATGGAACAAAGAATGAACCATGAATAAAATGTTAATAGTAATTAGTAATCAGGCTGCTACTGTTTTTTTTCCCCAAAGTGTTTTTTTATTTTTTATTTGACACTTGCTCACCAACTATGCAATTTCAGCCATAATACAATTTTTTTAGGCCATTTCCCCATCCAGAACTGAGAACATTTTGTTACACCTTGTGACATGGTTTGGGTCTGGAGGGACGGTCTGCTGTGGTCGTTCAAACTGATTGAGTTTAGGAACAGGTTTATTTTTTCAAAAGGCTCATATTACACTCTTTTCTGATCCATGGAATAATGTTCTTTCCTCATTAAAAACTTCTTTTCTCAAACAGAAAACACATGTGACGCCATGTGGCAGTACAGGAAGTGCTCCACTGTGTTTTTAAACTCCATACACCTTCACTACAATCGTTTGGATAGTTTCAACCCTGGAATGTGTGAGTGAAACAAAACACAACTCCAGGTATGTTTTTGAGGTGGTAAGATTATAACATGGCTAAAATCTCACAAGAGTCAGTTTTGTGTAATATAGGACCTATAAGTTTAGACGTTAGGGTTAAGTTTAGGAACAGGATTATGTTAAGGTGAGGAGAATGGTCAAGGTTAGGGATAGGAAATATTTTTAAAAAGAAGTTTGTCACCCATAGCCTCATCTCAACTTACACCATAAAATAAAAACAGAAAACAGTCAACAATTTAACATTTTAGACTCGTTTATTGCTACAGATGCTTACACATCACCGTGGCAACCAGAGCTACACTATCACATCCGGACCGACTATCTAGAACAAACCTTGTGACATCATTTGGTGGTAAACCAGGAAGTGCTCCTCTGAGTTTTTAAACTTCATACATCATACAACAGATTCATTCTGCCATTGCATGTCAGTTTTTAAGCCCACAGCTATTGTCGTGTCCTGATTTTAACTGCCCCACTCCTTTGCGGACCAGCAGAAGAGAAGTTGTGGCGTTATATAAGCTTAGACGAAAACAACTTTTACTTGTTTTCTATAGGGATACCATACATAACTTTTCTGGTGAGGGGCTTGTCTGGAATGTTCCACAGTATGGCGTTAAACATATCTATCTTCCGTTTATACATACAGCTATTTTAATTGCAAAATGCTTACTGTGAGTGGAATCGCCTTTCACAGATCTGACCTTTAACTGGGCCTGGCAACGTAACCCACTTTTCTCGATGTAGATAGACAGGTTTAATGCCATACTGTTGAACATTCTAGGCAAAGCAGTAGCATCTTTTTGCAGCAGACCTTCCACCCATAGACTGTAGGCCTATATATAAATGGGCATAGCTAACCTGCTAGCCGCCACGTTCCAAACAGGACAATAACAGACCAACCAGACAAATTAGCAACAACTTTGATTGAGCCCCCTACTAAACCAGCGGTGCGGGCGGGAAGGGGCGTTAACTTCAACAGCTTCGCTCCAGTTTGGGTCTTTAGTTGCTATGGTACCCCCTATAACTGTTAGCCTGGATGAGCTTTGACTGGAGCCGAACGCTCATACTCTCTTACTCCACTTCTTTATACGGTCTGTGCTTCCACCAAAAAAGTTACATATTACTCCTACATATTAAAATTGACACTAAGTTTGTTTATAATACCAGAAGAATGCATAATATAGGACTTCGAAGCTGCATAAACGTCATAAACCTACACTAAAGTAGTACTGTTTTGAGGTGAGGAAGTTTAAAATGCACAATAGCTGCAAACGAGAAGAAATCCCATATAACCCAGAGGTGACATTGCGAGAAGGAGAGTGTTCAAAGCCTTGTACAAAACATAGCCAGGTCTGAGAGCTAAGTGGGGCTTGTTGTTTGTTCCCATAGTACACTCCTGCTCGTACCTAACCACTGTCTTGAGCTGTACGGCACATAGCACATTTAGACTGCAGTGAGCTCCTATTGCTTTAGCCTAGCCCAATCTCTTCTGTATTCTTACCTCCAAATGGGTATTGTCTGTGTGTTTTTGAGTTAGACCAGAGGGTACAACAAATGGATTCAATCTACTTGTAAATCCAATACTTTACGACCCATGAATGAACAAATGCAGATTCTTTACGAAATGTTCAGTTGGTAGAAATGCTTGCTCGCTAATCCAAAAGGTGTCGATTCAATCCCCCTCGCTGGTATTACGGGGTGTGACGCTAACTGTTCCGTCTGTAGCTTTGTTTTAACACAATCTAACCATAAAGGACTGACTTCATTGAAACTACAACAGGTGAGCTGATTTGTGCTGTTAAACGAGTCACTCTCACATAAAATTACAGTCACAAGCTAGCTAGCGTTAGCCAACAGTTCAGTTCAGTTAGTCACTCTCACTTTTTTGTTGAAAATAAAACAGAACCATGGACACTCATTGATCACACGCTCCCGAAAATGTGCTGTTTAAATCCATGTTGTATTTTTTTAAAAGTCTTTTGGGTAACCATGGTAACTGCTCAACATTCCGTCAAAGACATATAGGCAGAACACCCCCAGGACGATATCACTGCAAAGTATCAGTAGGCTCTTGGCTGACTGGCTAGCACTGACAGCAAGAAGGTTGTGGGTTCGACTTTGAGTGTTTACATGTTTCTGGGTGGGCTTCTTCCAGGCACTCCTACATAGTGTCGTGACGATACTTCACATTCGATACTCAGTACTGATTCCGATACTAACATGATGATAAAAAAATACTCTTTCTTTTCTTTTATGGTACCATGTGGCCTTATATCTTTGGAATCACACCGATCATTCTAAAGCTATTCTGGAAAGGTTCATTTCTGTCCTATGTAACTTTTTTAGTATTGATACCTGTTCCAATGAGTATCTAGTTTCGATACTAGTTTAAGTATCGATTAGTATGTGATTTTCGACAACCCTATTCCCACACAGAATATGCACATTAGGTATAATCCTCCAGTGGTCTTGAACAAAACTTGTTTAAGATCTGGAAATGGGTCCATGAGTCCTGTGGAGTAACAGCTCGCTTACCCTGACAGGTTGTACTAGGAACAATGGAGAATGGGTCAAATGCAGAAATTAATAATACCTTAACCATTACCTAAGATGACTGAATAGTAAATGAATAACTGACTACTGTAAAGTGTGAGTTTAATATACATTAGAGCCATTTTTTCACATTGATTGATTCTTTATTTTGAAGTTTTACATTTATATACACCTGAAGTGGTCAATTATGGGTTTAAAATGACTAAAAAATACAAAGTACATGTTTAATTGGAGAATCTTATGTAGCAGCAACATCTAGTATAGAAAATCTGCCTGGACGGTCCAATCGTGCCCCTTACTAGTGAGCGTGCTTATCCATACTAAACAGACAATGAAATATGGGACTCCTTGTACTCAGAAGGTCAAACGTTAACAAGTATGAAAAGAACATCTTGAACTGTCCCGCTGTAACGAGGTAACGCACAGATGGATTGGCGCAGAGGAATTGAACCCTCAACCTCTCCTCCTTGACATCACCTTCAGCTGGAGATACGTGGTCGTTCCATCCGTGTCACCCTTTTGTCTCAGTGTAACTGTGCTTAAAGACGACATATTATTGTTTCTTATATATTTATGATCTATGGCTCGCAAAAATAGTTACTTTGTTCAATTTGAAACATAATGTTGATCTAAAACGACTTAATAAAAGAAACAGGTCCGTTTACTTGCAGTTGAAAATGATGCTGATTTTTGTCTGTCTTTCGATGGTACATCATAAATGCCATCACACCAAAGCATCTCGCTGCCAGACCATGTTTAAAACCTTTGCCTGTGGATAGTTGCAGTTCCCGGTAGCAAGCGGTGGATTTAAAAAAAAAAATTATTTATTTATTTTTTCCATAAATGGCTACACGATTGCCTGGGATCCAGAATACTCACTTCTTCATTACTTCATGAAGATATGAGTCTGGTCACTGGTGAATCTCCCAGTTTTAGAGATGGGCGTGATTGACAGATGGATTAGCCAATCAGGGACACGCGTGGTCCATCCGTATTGGAAAAACACGCAACAGTGGACGTGGGGACCAGACTGATATCAATCTGTATAAAAAAATACAGAGATTCTGGATTTGCCAGGCAAGCTACGCAATGCTGTTTAAAATAATAACAAAAACGTGCATACGGGGTAGGTGAAAACAAGATATTTTGGATCCAGAACAAGAGTGCTCAAACATCCATGGCTCTCAATACAACTTTGAGTGAGTTTTAATAAGGAGAAGACAATAATATAAGGTTAAAAGTTTTTACAAGTCGATCTAACACACGTCTTCTCTAAAAAGGACCTACTGTTACTACACTTCCTATTGGCTATGAGGTTGCCAAGGCTACGGTGCGGAGCGGCCCAGCTATTCTCAATGGGGAGGGGGTGTCGCATCAGTACGCTCTTTCACAACTCCTCTGCCTGTTTTTTGAAATACTTTTATTTTTCCCTCCATGAAGAATGCATTAATCTTTCAAGCCTGCCTTAAGCTATGTGTCTTGGTACCACACCGTCGCTAACACAATATCCGTCTTCGGCTTATCTTCTACGCGTCCGTCTAATTCTGTCGCTTCCTTCCTCCGCTTGCTTCCTTTGCTTCGCTGACGCTGTTCCTTATGTCTGGAGTTTGGGACAAATTCGGTTGCGTTATATGTTAGAAATGAGGGTCATATTTATGTATTTGTCATGTATTTTATTAGATTTGAATGAAATCTCTACGGGGGAATACGCCATGTTGATATATATCTGTCACCACTGCTGCCTGCAATATCCTCTGTAATAACGCGGCGAGGCTTAGACCAGAGAACGCCTTGTTTTTTTTCTTTCTTTCTCTCTCTCTCTTGGCTGCCGGGTTCCCGTGTTCCTATTTTCTCGTCGTGCAAATCACCCAGCAGAAAAAGGCGGAGACAGCCGTATGCCTGCGCGGTCTGATAGTTCATTAGGATTCAACACAACAAGTCCAAACAGCAAACATATTCCCCCCACTGTTACAATTCTGAGCCCGCGTGATGACAGCGCTTTCTTGGTGCGCCGCGGATGCACAGGAAGGACATAAAAGAGAGGTAAAGGGAGGGAGAGAAAGAAGGAGAGAACAGGAGAGAGAGAAAGCTATGGAAAATCTCTTGAGAAAGACGAGATTTAAATGTTAAGGTGTTAGACGCGCCGGATGAGACGATCGATTTTAAAGGGGCTGTACACGTTTTTTTCATGTAATAAAGAAATGTTTGGCCTAAGTATTGTATTGTAAGATTTGTGTTGTTAGCATGCTAGTTGTTGTTAGCATTACAGTGATAGCAAAACGCCACTTTTTGCCTGAAAAACGCTCATTATGGTGAATAATGGTAAAAACTGTGCCTTTAGGTCTCCTGTGCTATATTCTAGCTTCTTGAAAATACCATTGGACACCCCTAAATTGTTGTTATTTTATGGTGAAGACAAATAAAACTAGGGATACACCGATATGTTACTGGTATGGGATATCAGCACAATATTGAACATTTTGGTGGATCACATATCAGCTACCAAGAAATCGGTTCAGACGATATTCCATTTTGGTTTATAAACTGGTGTAATAAGACAATTTATCAGACAATGTTGGCTCGAAACGTCATAATATTACACTTGTATTTTTACAAAGCTGTTCTGTAGTTACTTTAAATTATAAATAACGATTGCAAAACACATTTGGGTTATTTGTTACTATACGCTGTTTGAGTTTAAAGGAAATTTTAAGTCTCTGCCCTTGTATCGTTCGATATCAGGTATTGGTAGATAAAGCTGGATTGTTGTATCCCTGAAATTATCTGAATTCATTTTAAAGTTTTATTTGACTGTAACACTGCATGCTAATGTAGCCAAGTTAATAGAACACAATAAAATGGTAATATCTTACTGCATGTTTAATTCATAAATTTATTCCTGTTATGGGCACCATTTTGGCCATCCAAAATATATTTTGTAAGGACTTATTAATTGTTATGGCAACAGTCCTTTGCTTGTGATCACTCCAAACTCCATGTATGTTGTATAAAAGTAAGTAAACATTACCAGAACTTTAATTAGCCCTGGAATGATCCCCTTTTTGCATCAATGTGTATTCTTATTTCATGAAATAAGTCAAAACTTAAATATCTTGACCCCAACCAAAGTCGCCGAACTTTATAATCTAACCTTCTTGGTGTCAAAAAAGGTATTATAGTTCTTATATTAGTCTATAGATTTTTGCATCGTCATGGGAATTCTGCTATCTATGAGCTCTTTACACTGTGCCAAAAAGAAAGAGAGAAAAACAACTGGCGTAAATGTATCTTAAGTCCAAAATGCAGCTCAGTGATGTGAGGTGTTAGATGAGAGCAGATAGATGCCAGACACGGCCGTGGGTTTGATTGATTAAAAAGTGCGTGTGCTGATGTATTTGATGTATTTGATGTATTTGAGTCGGGAGGGACAGAAGGGACAGAAGGAGGAGTGTTGGTGATATTACCAACCAGAGAGAGGAGCCATTACCAAATTCTTCTCATCATTACTGCGCCATCTTCCAATATCAAATAATGATATTCAACTGCACTTTTTATCCATTTGGCTGTTCTCACCATAGACACTTCAGCGATCCAGATCGGAGTATTTCTTGTCTTATGTTAACTGTCAGTGTAAGGACTGAACCAGGACTAAACCAAGACTAAACTAGGACTGAACCAGGACTAAACCAAGACTAAACTAGGACTGAACCAGGACTAAACCAAGACTAAACTAGGAATAAACAAGAACTAAACCAAGACTCAACTAGGACTCAACCAAAACTAAACCCAGGATTATATCAGGACTAAACCAGGAATAAACCAGAACTAAAGCAGGACTAAACCAGGACTAGACCAGAACTCAACCAGGACTAAACCAGGACTAAACCAGAACTAAACCAGGATTAAATCAGGACTGAACCAGGACTAAACCAGGACTAAACCAGGATTAAACCAGGACTGAACCAGGACCAAACCAGGACTGAACCAGGACTAAACCAGGACTAAACCAGGACTAAACCAGGACTGAACCAGAACGATCAGGCTGCAGATGTGTCTAAATATGTGACTAACGCACATCCATTTGCAGATAGAGTTCAGGTCTGTAGGGCCAGAGCCCACTCAAGCCTGAGGAGCAGAGCGGCTCCTCCAGACGGCTCTAGAACTAGATGAACTTCATAAATGAGTGACAATCTGACTGTAGATCCCAGATAAACACATTTTTAAATTAACTAGGATTAAACTAGGACTAAACCAAGACTAAACTAGGACTAAACCAGGACTAAACTAGGACTAAATCAAGACTAAACTAGGACTAAACCAGGACTAAACTAGGACTAAATCAAGACTAAACTAGGACTAAACCAGGACTAAACTAGGACTAAATCAAGACTAAACTAGGACTAAACCAGGACTAAACTAGGACTAAATCAAGACTAAACTAGGACTAAACCAGGGTTAAACTAGGACTAAACCAGGATTAAACTAGGACTAAACCAAGACTAAACTAGAACTAAACCAAGACTAAACCAAGACTAAACCAAGACTAAACTAGGACTAAACCAAAACTAAACAAATACTAAACTAAAAAAACAAAATGGTTAACCTGGCCAGCAAGATGAATTCTCACAATAACTGTCCGCAAACTCAGCATGGTGGTTTGGACAGTGCCAAAGATGAAGCGTCCAAACGAACCAAAACAAACATGGTGACGCCGACAGACACACAGACGCCGACAAAAACGTACAGGGGGATGTGCTTTGTGCATTTGTGCAGGGCAACATCTGCTTTTCTCAACTGGATGTAACAAAAGTGTGATTTCTCAGCTTGTTCCACTGTTGGGACGCTTCGACCAATCAGATTCAAATATTCGTGACGTCCCGCCTTTTCCTGATGGCTTTTAGCGAGAGCCACCCCAGATTGATAAATGTGTAGAACTCATTTCAGAGGTTACTAAACGGTGGACTTAAAACACAAACCAAATCTAAACCAGGACTAAGGATGTGTTCATAAAAAATTGGGCTAAGTCTGGACCATGCACCAGGTCTCAACAGGACTAGCGTGAAATGATTAACCAACTATACTAACAACTATAACAATACTGTAATGATCTGATATGTTGTGTTTACTTTAGAGTTGACACCTTTTGTTGTTCTTGTAACTGTTTATGTGTTGTTAATGTAACTTGCTTTTGTATGTGACTCTTGGTTGCTTTGCCGACACATTGATGTGAAGGTTCTATTCATCAGCTACTGGTCTGTTTTGGAGACTGGCCCTAGCGAGTTGAGTCTGCTGTTGTTTTGCTGTTGTTTTGTCGTGGGTTACGGCCTACAGTAGCCCTTGTGTTCAGAAAATAAACAACCAGAAGAAATTTGCGTTTTTCCTTACATCCGAATGCTACTATAACGTGCTTCAGATTCAGTACTTCAGATATAGTAGAAATAAATAGTGTAACCTTCATACATTCCTCCACACCTCCATACCTTGCTCCCATGTTTTTGCCTCTGATAATACCTCTAACAAGAAGGTAAGACTGAAGATGTGACATTTATGGTGTGGCATTAAGGTTTTCTCTCTGGGTAAGGCCATGTAATGAGACCTGTATACAACGGGAGCAGTGTGAGGATGGTGAGGGCATAATGAGAATGCACACAGATGCTAGCACTTCTGTCATCAGCTAACATCAGCTTTTATCTCCGCACTGGACATTTTTATTTCTTTTATTCTCTCACTTTCTCACACATCATTAACCCACGTCCCCGCAATGTTCCAGGACGGCATGAAGGATGATTACCACCATATGTTTACCGCATATGTTTGTCTATCACGGTGCATTACTTTCACCTGATTAACCTGAAGAAATGTTTTTCCATTTAGTGCTGTTTGATGATGCTCAACGTCAGGTATAGGGAAGACTTTATATGATATGGTCTGAGGTGAAATGAAAGAGTGGTTTTAGCAGTGATCAAAAATGCGCAGACTAGTAATCCATATTTGAACGAGTAAGAAGCAATAGATATGAAGCAGTTGCATGGATTTGTAGCAGGTGAAGGGTATCAGCTGGTGAAAGGTTTCAGCAGTTAGCCTTATGGTTGAGGGGTAAAGACTTAACCCACTGTGCTATTGTCAAGACCATTTGTAAAGATAAGTCATATTATTAATCACAAATCTAATCGCAATACTTGTCAGGAAAATCACAATTATATATTTTTCCCACATTGTTCCACTCCAGGTGGATGGGGAGTCCATGCCTCAAGTGGAGAAGTATCTCGGGGTCTTGTTCACAAGTGAGGAAAGGATGGAGTGTGAGATTGACAGGTGGATCGGTGCAGCCTCTGCTGTAATGAGGTCGATTCTATTCGATTTACCCGTCAATCTACGTTTCTACCCTCACCTATGGGGTAATTTGGTTAATGACCAAAAGAGCAAGATCGTGGATACAAACTGTCGAAATGAGTTTCCTTCACAGAGAGGATGGGTGCTCCCTTAGAGATAGGGTGAGGAGCTCAGTCACACGGGAGGAGCTCGGAGTAGAGCCGTTGCTCCTCTACATCTAGAGGAGCCGGCTGAGGTGGCTCGGGCATCGGTTCCGTAAATGCCTCCCAGACGCGTCCCTGGAGAGGTGTTCCGGGCACAACCCATTGGGAGAAGGCCCCGGGAAGACTCAGGACATACAGGAGGGACTATGTCTCTCAGCTGGCCTGGGAATGCCTCGGGATCCCCTTGGAAGAGCTGAAGTGTGGAAAGGGAAGTCTGGGCCTTGCTGCTCAGACTGCTGCTTCCGCGACACAGTCCTGGATAAAGCGGAAGAAAATGGATGGATGGATGTTCAACTGTACTCCATATATTCCCAAAGTCATGACAGGTTGAGTTCACTTGCATACACACCACATCAAATATCTGAGTAATCCCTCAGTGGGCGACTGAGGGATTACTCAGATCTGATCCACAGTAAAAGCCAAAAGTAAAATCTGTCAACTGGGCAAGAAGTTGTAGCAGTGAAAACATTTCACTGCTCATCCAAGCCACTTCTTCAGTTCTGGTCAGATCACTGGTGGACACTGCCTTATATCTGTCTGAAGGGAGGAGCTAACTACACTAAAACTGGAAACAGCTATTGTTTACAGTTTCTGTATGTAGGCTAGGTCTATTGAGTGTGAACTGTGCCTGAGTCATACTTAACATATTCATTCAGCTCTGAGCAGAACTGAAGAAGCAGCTTGGATGAGAAGCAAAATGTCTTCACTCCTACAACTTTTTGTCCAGTTGACAGATTTTACTTTTGGCTTTTACCACATCAAATACTACAAAAACTTTAACTAAACTTGGACTAAAACATGACTACCCCAGGACTAGAACAGAACCAAACCAAGTCTTCATAAGGAACACATCAGGATCAAACCAGGAACCAACCAGGATGATTGTAAGCATGCCCCTACTCTGCTAAATATCCTTAAGGGACTGACAATAAAAATTTGACTCTAGACAAAATGATTGGTATTGTCAATTTATCTAAAAGAATTAAAACACTACATTTATTAACTTTATTAGTGCCCATTAAGTAAATTAAACGACTAAAGTTAAGCAGTCAGAATAGAAACTCTAATTACAACACTTATCTAAATCTTACAATGGTGATCAGCCACAATAATTACATCCCTCTGTCTACTACTAATCATTTGTATGTGCTATGGGCATCTATTTCATTTGACTGAAGTTTTAATTTCAAAGTAATAAATAATAAATCAATTCTATGATAGTACACTGAAAGGGTGGCAGTAGCTCAGTTGTCAGAGTACTACAAGTTGACAGTGCAATTCCAGTTCTCACAGATGAATACTGTCATTGTGTTGTGGGGCGAAACCATAGACTCTATACATATATGGACATAGCTAACCTGCTAGCCGCCGCGTTCCAAATAGGAAGTGATCATGGGCGTGCTTCCGGCTCCATTGACTCTGACTCCAATTCACTTTCTATTGAAAAACAGTCGCCCCTCTCTCTTAACTGCTGCTGAAAAACAGTCGCCCCTCTCTCTTTAACTGCTGCTCTCAGGCTCGTCATTTTGCTGTTAAAATGTTTGTATTTACCCACTCTACATCCTGGTGTTTTTATTTGGCTATTTTGTCCATAAATCAAGACAAATCAGGTGCCTTCTTTCCCTCAGGTCGCTCTTGCTAGTGTTAGCAACAGGTTTAATTGACAGTGTTGCTAAGCACCCGCTCCCTGCTAAACCAGCGGTATGGGCGGGAAGGGCGTTACCTTCAACAGCCTTGCTCCAGATTGGCTCTTTGGTTGCTAAGATACTCGCAGTCAGAATTCCAAATATGGAACTTGGCTCCAAATTCACCCCTATAACTGCTAGTTTCAGTGAGCTTCATTTGACTGAAGCTGAACACTATGGGTGACATCCACTTCTTTATATAGTCTATGGCAAAGATACTTGTTGCCCAACTGGTTCCTGGTTATAAAGCACTTTGAGTCCCCTGAAGGTAGAAAAGCACCATTTAAAGTCTATGTTGCCATGTATTTGCATTTAGGTGAATCTTCAAGGGTGGCATCACGTATACTGTCTCTGTGTCCTTAGGCAAGACATTTCACCCACCTTATCTAGTATGAATGTAGTGTGTGAGTGTTGGTGGAGATGGAATGGTCCAGTGACGTAGACTGGCAGCCTCACTTCCATCAGTCTACCCCAGGGCAGCTGCGGCTAAAATAGCAGCTTACCACTAGGGTTTAAGATTAATCGTGATCAAATTGAAATTTAAAGACTGCTATATTTGAAGTACCATAATTTCCTTGAAAACAACATATATACCACACGTCTTATTTTGCAAAAAAAAAAAAAACATTAGCCCTGTAGTTTAGACCTGTGCAAACATGTTCTGAAATGTTTTTCTTTGTCAGTTCACATTTCAGTATTTTTGTCCATTTTTCTGGACACATTTAACATATGAACTTTAACATATAACAGTGAATGTCACTGACAACATGTTAAACACTACACAGATAAAATTAGTACTTCCTCGGAAGAAACCTCTGTGTTTAGAAAGACAAAATGTTTGTATCTCAATGCTAATGTTGAGGCATAATAAATATCAAAACAGCAGAGCAAACTGAAGTATTCTACATATTAAAACAATGGGTAGTAAATAGTTAATAAATCTGAACCTTAATTGGTTGTTTATATTTTTTTTCCAATTTTAATAAAAGTGACTGTTAGCTTTGAGACACAGTGAGCTAGCTAGCGTGCTGTTGTGCAATAGAGCCTATCGCAATTGCAGCGCTTGTCAGAATCGCAATTACATATTTTTCCCAAATCGTGCAGCTCTACTTACCACAATGGAGTGTTGCCTGAATGAATAATGTAATGTAAAGAGCTTTGGGTGTCCTGAAAGGCCCTGCATAAATCCATTGCGCGGTTGGAGCTCATATATAACTCATATATTGTATAAATTGCCATAATTGTCCTGTGACACATTTCTTTTCAGAACCAGCATTGTTCTTCCTCAATTTGCATACTGTGTGTACGGTATATGTCGTGTTGGATTGGACACATGCAGATCTGTTTTACAATCCTCATCAGTTTTTGGATTACCTCTCACATAGGCCCATAATAGGTTCATATTAAAAAGACTGGCAGTAAAATTAACCTGCACATTACAAGTTAGTTGAGTTCTTATTACGACAGTCCATTGTGTAGCCTGTGATTCAAACGCATTAGTTTGTCTGATTGCTCTCTCATATCTCCCTCTAATCAAAACTCGCAATAATGGTCTTAATGGTATTCTTAGGCTCGCTTCAATAAAAGCTAGAGAATAATCGCACCAATACAGAGAGCTCTCCTCCACTGGAAAGTCTAAAGCAATCACGTACCAAATAAGACATCAGAAAGAGATAGGAACCAAACGCATTTTACCTGCTCGGGCTGTGCGTACATTTAACTGGCTCACGGTGCCTCTGGGTTCTGTAATTAGATGTTCCAGTGAGATTTAAAGGAATATTACCCATTCAAAAGAGAAGAGGCATTGGTGAATAAAAGCTTCGGAACATTAAAGCAAGAAATGGATTGACTAAGAGAAATATAAAAGCAATTAGCCCAATAGAAACGCATGAGGAGAAACAAGATGGAGGCCATATTAGTCATAAGAGGAGAAAGGCTTTTAAGGACAGAAAAAAATCTCTATTGTACAAAAAAAAAAAAAAAGACTTTTTTGTATTTTCACAAATTCAACTTTACTTAAAGGAGACACATGATGCAAAATCAGCGTTGTTGTTTCAGGCTTGTCTGAGTAACCTTTAATTTCCTGCATTTGAGACGACATTGCTCAGAAAAAAATTTCCCCCTACACCCCATACATGGCACCCATGACCACTGCTCTAACCACTGAGCCACTGTGGTCCCCCAGCCTGAAGGATGGATTCCCACTTAGACCAAGGTGTCGTTGTGTCTTTAGGCAAGACACTTCATCCAGTGGGCCTAGTATGAAAGTGGTTTGTGCGAGTGTTGGTTGTGGTCGTAGGGGCCGATGGCAGAGATTGGCAGCCTCTCTTCTGTCAGGCAGTAGTAGAACAATAGAAACTTACCGCAGGTAAGCAGAGTGAATGAATAATGCTCTGTAAAGTGCTTTGGGTGTCTTGAAACGCAATAGATATATATCCAGTGCATTAGAGCTTGACTGTTTCATCCCTGCACTATCACTGCATACATTACTGTTTGCCTGGCAAATCCACAATGATATCTCACTGTATTATTTTTTATACGGAGGGATGTCGTGTCTGGTCCCCACTCCCTCCTTTGCGTCTCGAGCCAGAAACACCATTGTGCAATCAGATTTGTTTTTCAGTGACGCATGTGAATCTAAGGAGCTCATTGGTCACCTGTGATTTACAAATAAAATCTAATTTAGCTCATCTCAGTTTAGTTTAATACTTCTCTTGTTGATTCTGCAGAAAGCCATTATGTTTTTCACATGTGATTTTTTTATTTTATTTTTTCCTTGTATGTGGCTATATTTGTTTTGATACACACAGACCATACGTCTCCCTGATTGGCTAATCCACCTGTCAATCACGCCCATCTGAACTCACATCTTCATAAAGTACAGAAGACGTGTGTTTTCTGGATCCCAGGCAGGTTCACGTTAGGCCTGAGCGCCCCATTTATTCTCAAACACATTCGTTGGCTTGCCTTATGTATATTTTTAAATGAGTAGTGTCATTTGAATATTTTTTTCCTTCAAAATATTAAAGCAGACTAATGGATTGACTAAAATGGGCACAGCGGTGGAATACGGAGAGCAATTAATCCAATAGAAAATCATTATTAATCAAAGCACAAATGGCCCGTTTGGAAAAAAGCATTTTTAGAGACGCATTTTTCATCTGGAGAGTCTGTGTCATGTTAGCCCCGCTGCTTGACCTAAACCAAACTATTAGATACGATCTCAATTTCCCCGAGAAAAAAGGAGCAGAGAAAATGAATGAATGTTGTTGTGCGGAGCTGCAGAGTTGAATTACCGGGCGGTAGATTAATTAGGCGGCCAGAGTGGGAGACTGGAGGGACTTAGAGGAAAGGCCTAATACAAATGGGTTTGATAAGAAGATATCTAGTTACAATTGACCTCAGCTATCCCCACCTCTCTCCTCTCATTGCTCTTTCTCTCCTCATCCTGCTAAAACACATTTTTAATTCCTTAAGTTCCTTTTGTCAACTTATTCTGTTAAAGTTTCTATACAACCTATATAACCGCCAACCTTCGGGTCAGAGGATGTCGTTAGCATGGGCTACTGTCGCCAATGCTAACCTAAAGATTCTATTGGTGGGTTTCAGATGACATCACAACGTTCTATAGGTGAACGTTATTTAATACAGATGGGAGGCAGCTAAAATGAATACAGTTCAAATGTCAATTTATGTTAATGTAATATAAGAAGTTCTCGGGTCTAATAATAGAAATAGATCATCACATTCAAGAATCTGAAAACCATCAATATATTGTTTTCATTCAAGTGCTTCTTTTTTCCTAACGTTGCCAATTGCCAGTTGGGCCTGAGCTGTTTGAGTAGCTTGCGGTTTAAAAAATATCTAATAAATAAACTGGAAAATTCAACTGTCTTGCCTAAGGACACAAAAACAGTGGTTGAGTTTGGAACTGGAAACTGTGGTTTGATGGTGAAATTGTACTGGCTGCATCACTGTTACTGTTGTTTCATAATGTTCAATTGTTTAAAGGTTAAAGCAGAACTATTGTGCTTGTGTCTGCTCTATAGTTATAATCTGTGACACCCATGGATCATTATGTTATAATTTGCACATTTTAAATAGCAATATTCATATAAAACGACTTCATAAAAGAAACAAGTCCGCTGACTTCCGTGTCAGAAAACCATGGTGCCCAATGGGAGCTGATGTCGCTGTAAATGTCATCACAACAAAGAGCCGTGGAGCTGCTGGCCGCTCTGATGGATATCTGCACATAACACTAGCCAGTAGCGGATTGTTTTTCATTTGTACCAAAATGACTATGTGACGCTGCTGAATTAATTAAGAAAATAATATTGAAAGACGAAGTAAGCAGTAGAGTAGTGGGCGTATTCTGGTGACGGTAGAAACGGGGGTTGATTAGCAATATGACGTCTTGAAAATAAGTGAATTGCACGAATCACTCTAAATACAACTTCAAGAGGGTAAATGGAAAGGGGAAACAACTACAACATAGTTAAAAGCTCTGAAAAGTTGATTTTGCATAAGAGGTCTGCTTTAACCCTGGAGAACCCACGGGATCAAATTTGGCCACAGTTAATTGCTGCTACCCAAAATGAACAAACAAAAAAAATATGTCAAATTTAACTTCAAAAGCCCAGAGTGCCACTTCTGGCCCCTGCATAGAGACACCTAGTGGATGAATATTGAACTAAAATGGGCCAGAGTGGTAGTGATTTTGGCCTTGTGTTCTTGTTTCCATTGGCCAAAATGTGTTTGTACATTTGAAATTCAGTTCTAACATGCAACACATAAAGCAAAAAAGAACATTGTCTCATGTCTCATTGTATCTGTGTGGTTGGCTGATTATTTTCCTAAATTTAAAATAGTTTGCATTGACAGTGTTTGTTATTGTGATTCTTTGAAATGATGTGCCTAAAGCCCAAAGGGTCAAATTTGGCCCTGATCCTAAATTAGGAAATAAAGGGTTAAAATTGAAAAAGTGGATATTTCAGTGTTCAGTGAAGTTATAGCAGTAATTTAATGCATTGTTCATAATTTTCCAAAGAAGAAAAGGGTTCTTGGGTTCTGAAGGGTTAAGGTATTATTTAATTTCCGTGTGAGAATTTCTTTCTTCTGTTGGGACCAGTGGGATCCATCTCCAGATCTTGAGCTCTGGGCTTGGTCAGGGTTAGCACATGTTTTGGGTGTAGCATTAACACTGTAATTAATCTGCATTTGTAATCTCATTGAAATTCATAGATCAGCTATCCCCCCAAATAACCTCATTGTTCTTACCTATTGAAAATCACATAGAGGAACATCCCACCCCTCCTCCCCTCAAATACATTAGCGACGGCATGCACTTTCCTATCTGTCTGACCTGTCGTCCCAGAATAAGTCGTTTGTGAAGTCGAAATCGTCAAAGTAATAAAAAAATGCTCTACTTTACTGTTCTCTAAAGAATAACTTTAAACACACGAAGGCCAGCTTTTGTAGCGGGCTGTAAACATCTTTATTTCACAGGCAGAGTCACCTTGAGCTTATAGAAGTTTTTGCAGTTTGCGTCTTTGCTTCAGACCTCCAGGCAAAACAAATGCCTTAAATGTGTCCTGTCCCAGTGCAGATCTATTGTAAAAGCAGCTTGAGGTCAAAATAAGTCCGCTGTGTGCTGTCTGCATCTAATTAAAACGCATTTTATTGTCTGATAATCAGGAAGTGAGCGTCAGCGTGCTAGTTGTTGTTAGCTCTACCGTCACGGCAAAAGTATGACCTGGTCTCTGAGAGTTGTGAAAAGTGCTTATAAATGAGGAATGGCTTTCGACCACTGCAGATGTTTTAAAATGAACTACTTCTGTTTTTCATGTTTTTAAGAGAGTCAAAATCAGGTCCAGCGCCTTTAAAATCCTCCTCTGACTTCTTCTAGTGATATTTTTGAGTAGAATTCTTTCTGTTTTGTTCGTCCATCTCGTCCCTGGATGTGCGGACACTATGGGGGTGTTTTTGATGGCGTATGCAGGGCTTTGACACCCCTCTGTGGGTCTGACCTGCCCTTCCTCGTGGCTGCAGCTAAAATGAGAAATTTGAATGTGGTTGTGCCCGGCAGCTTAACTCTGCATCTGTGTCTGTGTCTGTGGGAGGAGAGGAGGAGAAGAGGAGGGACAGAGAGAGAGAGAGAGCTGCAGAAGAGATCAGAGGAGAGGAGGAGAGAGGAGAAGAGGAGGGACAGAAAGAGAGAGAGATACAGAAGAAATCAGAGGAGAGAGAATGAGGAGAGAGGAGAGGAGGAGAGAGGAGAAGAGGAGGGACAGAAAGAGAGAGAGAGGGAGAGAGATATAGAAGAGATCAGAGGAGAGGAGATGAGGAGAGAGGAGAGGAGGAGGGACAGAGAGAGAGAGAGAAGAAAAAGAAGAGATCAGAGGAGAGGGAGAGAGAGAGAAGTAAAATAAGAGATTAGAGGAGAGGAGGAGATGGAGAGAGAGAGAGAATGAGAGAGAGAGAGAGAGAGAGAGAGAAGAAAAAGAAGAGACCAGTCAAGAGGAGAGGGGGAGGAGGGAGAGAGAAGAAAAAGAACAGATCAGAGAGAAAGAAGAGAGGAGATAAAGAGAGAGAGGGGGAGAGCAGAGGAGAGAGGGGTTAGAGAGAAGAGGAGAGAGAGGGGTTAGAGAGAAGAGGAGAGAAGAGGTGGAGGAGAGAGAAGTGGGAGAAGAGAGAGGAGGAGAGAAAGAATAAAAGAGAGGAGATGAGAGAGAGTGACAGGATGAGAGGGGGAGAGAAGGAGAAGAGATGGTAAGAGAGAGGAAAGCAGAGAAGAGGCCAGTGTGTATCCTGGAGGAAGAGGAACGCTACGATATGGCCCTGATCAAATGTTCCTATTTTTTTTTTTTTTAATGCTCTGACAAAACACAGGGGATTTAAAACGCTAAAATGAAGTAATTTGTCCATGTCGGCGCACTGGGAGGGTGCACGTATGTCTATGAAAGAATGTTTAGCAGTTACCATGGTGACACAACGCACATAAACACTGCCTGATAAGTGTTCATGAAAAAACACTAAATGGATTTAAACAACACATTTTTGCAAGTGTTCATGGCTCCATTTGTGTTTGACTGAAGAAAATGGCTGCGACTGTAATGTGTTTTTAGAGGGACTTGTTTAACAGAAAAACGAATCTAGAAGGAAAATCCAGAAATGTTTATTTACTTTAAAATGCCCAAAGCCCCTCCCATGCCCAAAAACATATCATATCACCACATTATCGAACAAGAAAACCTCCTCAAACAAACCTTATCAAACAAAAGGCAAAAACAGGACAGCCATGGATAGACGGCCTATTTATAACGCGACCACGCCACAAAACAAACATAAATATAAAACACACGTAAGATACTGGGGCAAAGGGGCAACAGCATGTAACACCCTCACCCCAAAATACTAGACAATGGCTGGGGAGGAAAAAACAGCCAAGCTCATCAAATGTCGAAATTACATTGTCAGGTCTAAATTAACCCCTGACCTGAGCCCCTGCGGCTTTCAGCTTCCAACACAGATCCTCGAAGAACGCAGACTGTACACAGGACCCACCGACAGATTGGAACAGCCTGGATAGTAACGGCCTGTCCTGTGAACATATTATCAAGCACACAAAGAGAGGACATACGCACAGTCCCCCAACTTCTAAAGCTCCAATGCCACCACAACTAAAGGCACTAATGAACTCATTACCAACGAAGTCATATAAGAAACCACAACAAAAAGTTACCGACAAACCAAAAGGCAACTTATCAAAAGGCTCAACAAATGACTGTGTGCACGAAGGATTTTAATTGGACGAAGCCCCATAATAATACCCAAAAAGTTACCAATAATATAACCAAAAACCAACAATTATTAAGGGCAGCAAGTAGCGACGTTTACAAAAACTCTTTACAGCTAACAAAGCCTCCAAACTCCAGCAGGTACGGCCAAAAATGAAGCCAACAGATATTTGAATTACTAGAAAGAGTCAAGAGAAGCGAGCTCCCAAAATATGTCACCGACTAAATACAAAAGGGAACCATAAAAAGGAGAGTTAACTGCGTCGTCGAAGAACTTTTGACGAGCCCCCAAAATATGTTACGACCCGATTGGAGCAAACGCATTAAAGAGGACACAGGAGTCAAACGGGTTACAAAAAGTGAAATACCGAGCGGAGAGCAAGACAAAAGCAAGAGAAAAACAAGAGCGAGAGAGACAGATCTGAAATGATTAACAAACAAATGAATAGAAAGTGTCAGACCTCGTTGGAGCAGTTTACCTCTCTTTCCATTGGAGTTGCGTAATCCATTTTTTATTGTCTTTTCTGTTATAAAAGTGTTTTCAGAATGTGTGAATAAGGAGGTGGAGAGGGCTGCGCTGTGTGATTTATGACTGTCTGAGGACTGCGGAGAGGAGTGAGGAGCAAAACAAGCCATGAAGGAGGAGAAGAGAGGGGGAGGAGGAGGTGAAGAGAGGGAGGAGTAGAGAGGAGGAGAAGAGAGGAAGAGGAGGACTGCAGAGTGGAGTGAGGAGCAAAACAAACTATAAAGGAGGAGAAGAGAGGGGGAGGAGGAGGTGAAGAGAGGGAGGAGTAGAGAGGAGGAGAAGAGAGGAAGAGGAGGACTGCAGAGTGGAGTGAGGAGCAAAACAAACTATAAAGGAGGAGAAGAGAGGGGGAGGAGGAGGTGAAGAGAGGGAGGAGTAGAGAGGAGGAGAAGAGAGGAAGAGGAGGACTGCAGAGTGGAGTGAGGAGCAAAACAAACTATAAAGGAGGAGAAGAGAGGGAGATGAGGAGGATGAGAAGAAGAGACGGGGAGGAGAAGAGAGGGAGAGGAGGAGGAGGACTCCACAGTGGAGTGAGGAGCAAAACAAACCACAAAGGAGGAGAATGGAGGGAGAGGAGGAGGGGGAGGAGAAGAGAGTAGAGAAATAAGAGGAAGAGGAGGGGAGGGGAAGAGGGAGAGGAGGGGAGGGGAAGAATGAGATGAGGAGGACTGCAGAAGAAAAACAAACAATAATGGAGGAGAACAGAGGAAAGGACTAAGAGAGGATTAGAGAGAGAAAGGGGGAGAGAGGAGGAGGAGAGATTGAGTGAAACAAAATAAGAGTGGAGAGGAAGAAAGAGGAGGGGGACAGAGGTGAGGAGGAGGAGAGAGCCAGAGGAAAGAAATAGGAGGGAGGATGAGGAAAGAGGAGAAGAGGAGGAGAAGAATGGGAGCAAGGGAGAGAAATAAGAGAGGATGAGAAGAGAGGGAGAGGAGGAATACAGAGTGGAGTGAGGAGCAAATCAAACCAGGAGCAGGAAAATAAGTTGTCAACAAGATGTGGAGAATACATGCAACAGGTGTTTACATGTGAACTACTGCCTCAAACACCACCAGGTCAAAAGCTCCGTCCTCTGCTTTAAAGAGAGGCTCAACTAGACGAATTTAGCAATGTGGAAATGCACAGGCCCCACCGGCCACTAGGGGGCCACCAAAAGTTGAATGGTTATTGCTCGAGCCTACATACATATATATTAGGGTTTTGCGTGTGCGTGTGCGCGGCCGTGCAGAGGACAAGAGGCGTGTGTGTTTACCTCGCGCACGTGGAGCAGGAGAGGAGGATCCGAGCAGTGCGTCTGTCCCGTCCTTGCTGCAAAAGCGCTCCTAAGCCCCGCCTTCCCGTATCCAGAACAAAAGTCTTCTAAAAGTACAATAACTTCTAACTAACTAATAAGTTCCGCTGTTTAAGATGTCAAGGCTCCGTTACTACAACTAACACTTCCTTAGTGGCTTTTACACAATAAAAGTCTCTGTAGATTCCCACTGCAGAAAAAGTCTTATTGTGAAAGAGTCAGACAGCGGCAGAGCACATAACTGCTGAACACTCCAGCAGTGATTAAATGGATCCTGATGTAATGACGAATGAAAAAGACATACCATAATGTCAGTGCTTCACATTATTATAGTTAGGCCTGTATGTTTTTTCCAAAACACATTTCTACATAGTATTTATAGCTACAAATAAAGATATTAGTAAAGTAAGCAATGAGAAAAAGAGAAAAATGCTAAATATGTTATTAAAAAGCTAAATATGTGATTGTCCAAATGTGTGTAGATGTTTTGACTGATCTGTGCTGCTGGCGCGACCAGGACTCCCTTGAACACAAAGATTAGTAATCTCAGCTGGTGTGGTTGTTGCTTTTGGAATAGATTGTGTCATGGACATGGGTGGTCCAAGGGAATTGTCTCTCAATTTTGGCAAACTAAGCCCCCCCCCGGGAAGTAACTTTCTTTCTCCCTAAAACTTGTATTTGAAAATCTGTAGTTCCCTCAGGTACATTTGGTCCAACTTCTTTCAAACTGAGGTTCACCAACTCAATCCAACTTTCTTTCACATTTTGGAAAGTAGTACTGCTCACTATGGCAACGGTTTTATGAAATAATGTCTTGCTTTAAAACACAACTTTGAACCAAACAAGTCTCGTTAGTGATCGTGTTTCAAATGTTATTGAAACTGACGTGAGTCATTACAAATTTAGGTCTTATGCCCATGTTTACATTTTGTTGAGCTACACAAATGTAAGTTCTCATACAAACTCATTTGTTTGCAAAGCATTTCAAATGAACAGTAAATGTCCACCATGAAATGTAATGAGACTGAAGGATATCACTTGTGCATTTTAAAGAGTCAGATGGCAACTCTAAACTGACTGTTCCTGAGTCGTTTGTCTGCCATGGTTCAACATGAGAGAGAGAAGGGAAGTGGGCGGCGCTAACAGTTCAAACTAAAATGTGTTCTTTACTCATGGTTGTGTAGATACTATGTACAGGGCATTTAAGCATAAAACATGTCCCCAGATGCCCCAGTGTCTGAATGTCTATGTTCTGTAATAGTTTAGTGAGGCCATTTGCTGTTAATCACATCTCTACCACCTGTTTCATGCTCCCATCTCACACATCTGCAGCACATACGTTTGGCCATAGAAGTCAATGTGTAAACACCAAACAATGACCTTCTCCAGTTCTTATTGTGATTCCCTCCGCGGCCCACTTCACAGCGGCCGACACGCACCTCCATGCACCCCCTTCACTCCGGCTGTCTGCGCTGTAGTCCAGACACATGTTAGCATTCAGCTCAGCCCCTGTGTGAACTCAAGGCCACTGCTGTCTCCGTATCGCCGGGTTTCAAATGACATCACAACGTTTTATAGGCCAATAATATTTAAAGGTGCTGTACCTGATTTTTACCGCCTTAAAAAAGGGAAAAACAGAACTAGTTCATAAACAATTTACTGTCGTCCAAAGTCATTCCTCATTTACCTTATGGATTCCGAGCATCCTAAGTATTCACCCGGATAAGTTTACAAGCGCTTTTCACAACTTCCGGACACCAGAGCAGAGTTTTGTGTGACGTTAAAGCTAACAACAACTAGCATGCTAACGCACACTGTCCTGATTATTGGACAATAAAACATTTTATAATTAGAAGCAGGCAACATGCAGCCATGATTGTATGACCTCAAGAGCTGCGTATACAATCTGTCTGTATTGGGGCAAGAATTTTGCTCAAATACAGGAGGAAAAATTGCGTGAAGGCTTTTAACACAGACAAAGGGCGGCTCAAATGAATATTGTTAAAGTAATATTGTAATACAGCGAGTTCTAGGTCTAGTCACAAATGGAGAATATCATTGAGAATATCAAGTTTTCATTTCAAGGTGCACTACAATGTTATCAATGGCCCCATCTACCAGTATGACATCGTCATATTCCAGAGTCTCTCATTATTAAAAAAAAAAAAAAAAATTCTGGGTAATCTGTTCTGTGATCTTCCCTTCTCTGAGTTGCGGCTGTCGCTAACCCAACCTGTGTTAAGTAAATAATCAAAAAGACATCACCCCTGTATTTAGAGAATGTCCCTTTATTTCACTGATGCCACATGACGTATATACAAAATAGTGAGATTCATATAAAAATGGTAGATGAAACACAAAAGAAATCAATACTTTTTGGCTGTGCTGGCTTTTCAGGATTGTAATCTTTTGGCACCTATTGCTATTCCAATCTCTCTTTGCATTATGACTGTTAAAAACTAAAAACCCATGGTGTTCTTGCAGTAATTATTTATGAATTTACATCCCCACTATCCCGTCCCTCCTTGTTCCACGATATTCAACAACACTCCCTCTTTATCCGGAGGACGAGTCAGCGACTCGCCCGCCTCGCACTAGTGCGAGAGTCCTATTGTATTTGTACAATTTTGAGGAAAATGTCAACAATCAAACAGTAAACAATAATGTAATAAGTATATAAGTATAATAGTATAATAAGTAAGTGGTATTGAAAATTTGAGTTCAGTGAGCTCTAATTTTGAGTGAAGACGCAGAGAAAAAATAATGAATAGCGGCTCAGTAGTGATACCTCAAAAATCGATATACATTGCCCCAATGGGAGCTCGGCCCAGAAAAATGTCATCATAGACAAATGAAACTTAGCATCAAAAATAGGTCACATCAGGACATGTAAAAAATGATATTATGGCCCTGCCCGAAACCCTACAGGAAGTTGGCCATATTGATCAAACCTGAGTCTCTCATTATTAAAAAAAAAAAAAAAAATTCTGGGTAATCTGTTCTGTGATCTTCCCTTCTCTGAGTTGCGGCTGTCGCTAACCCAACCTGTGTTAAGTAAATAATCAAAAAGACATCACCCCTGTATTTAGAGAATGTCCCTTTATTTCACTGATGCCACATGACGTATATACAAAATAGTGAGATTCATATAAAAATGGTAGATGAAACACAAAAGAAATCAATACTTTTTGGCTGTGCTGGCTTTTCAGGATTGTAATCTTTTGGCACCTATTGCTATTCCAATCTCTCTTTGCATTATGACTGTTAAAAACTAAAAACCCATGGTGTTCTTGCAGTAATTACCTACTATATCACATCCCCACTATCCCGTCCCTCCTTGTTCCACGATATTCAACAATGGCTGGTGGTGAGATCTCGGGACACAGTTGCTGGAACAGAAATGTCACTCAAGAATAGTTACACAAAAGAGCCATGGACCTATTTTTTTGACAACTTGGTTAAGTATAGGAATAAAAGGTCAAATAGACGTGTCAGTGCTGTAGGCTCGTAACTATTTCAGTTTCCTGTCATAATCGACCTTTGGAGCTATGATGGGACCTAAGGCTTTGTAATGTGAGCCGGATTTAAAAGAGATTTCTAGATCTGTTAATTGTTAGTTGGTATTTAGGAAACCAATCTTAAAACTCATCAGAAATATGGCAATAAACCTTGCTTCACATAAAAGTAAAAAAAAAAAGGATATATAGGCATATATATATTAAATGCCAGTATTAAATGCCAGGGAGAAGAGCATTTTTTCACAGCTCTCAGAGACCAGAGCGAACTTTTGACATCTCCTCCAACAGTTTTCATCAAAAACACTTCAAACTTGGCCAAAAGACGCAAAACTCCTGTGCAGTAAAAGGTTATTAATTACATTTTAAATAAAATGTTGGCCGTGGTCATGGTGATTTTTCAACAACATGTCAATTTTTGGAAAAAAAATCTTTCACAAACATTGTCAGATTTGAATGGACCCAATGAAGCATGTGTGCACATTTCTGAGCATTTTTCTTTGCATTACCCATGTTGTTCTTGCAGTAATTATTTATTCAACAGCTTGTCCCTCTTTATCTACTATTTGAGGGGACTCTAGTTTCAGATGTTACCGGCTGCAGTGTAGCTGGTGGTGAGATCTCGGGACACAGTTGCTGGAACAGAAATGTCACTCAAGAATAGTTACACAAAAGAGCCATGGACCTATTTTTTTGACAACTTGGTTAAGTATAGGAATAAAAGGTCAAATAGACGTGTCAGTGCTGTAGGCTCGTAACTATTTCAGTTTCCTGTCATAATCGACCTTTGGAGCTATGATGGGACCTAAGGCTTTGTAATGTGAGCCGGATTTAAAAGAGATTTCTAGATCTGTTAATTGTTAGTTGGTATTTAGGAAACCAATCTTAAAACTCATCAGAAATATGGCAATAAACCTTGCTTCACATAAAAGTAAAAAAAAAAAGGATATATAGGCATATATATATTAAATGCCAGTATTAAATGCCAGGGAGAAGAGCATTTTTTCACAGCTCTCGGAGACCAGAGCGAAGTTTTGCCTAGCATGCTAACTGCATAGTTCCTGATTATCAGACAATAAAACACTGTATAATTAGATGCAGACAGTGCACAGTGGACACATTTTGACCTCAAGAGCTGCTTACACAATGTATCTGAACTGGGGCAAGACACATTTTGCTCAAATACATCAAAATCTGCTGCAGGCCCTTTAAGTTGTTCAGCATCTGCACAAAACATCAGTCTTATGTTTTATTTCCAGTTTCTCTCTTGAGGGTTTGATTATAAATAATGTCCTTGAAGTGCCTATCACAAGATGAACTACTCATTTTAATAAAACACATTTAAGATAATTATATTTAAGATTTTGCTAAAAATTCCCAATTAGGTTATTTTTTAGGTTTAAAATTTGACTTCCTCTTTGTAAATCATGACATCACACTAGGGAATTCCATAACAGTTACCTAGCAACCATGTAGTACACTGGGCCAAAACGTCTATAAAGTACACAGAAATAAATATTTGACAAATAAAAATATGTGCAGTGGTGAAGAAGTACTCAATTTTGTTACTTAAGTAAAAGTACAGGTACCGGAGAAAATACCCAAGCAAAATCAAGTAAAAGTATCACATGAAAAAATCTACTTAAAAGTATTAAAGTACCTGTTGGAAAATGTAAAAAGTAAAAGTATTTTTGCACAGATTTTGAGATTTAAGAAAGCTTCAAATGTAGTGATTTTGATACGGATTTGTGCTGAATTTTGTTCAATAGAAACTGGTCGTTTTTCTAGCTGTTTTTATTTATATATTTTTGTTTGCTCAAACTATGAAGTTGATAAAAAATAAACCCTCAGCCTTTTCAGCAGGTCTCAAACAATAATAAAAAAAATACTTTTCAGTCCTGTTCAAAAATGTAGTGGAGTAGAAATGACAGATACCTGCTCTCACATGTAGCAAAGTAAAAGTAAAAAGTGTCCATTTAAAAATGTACTTAAGTAAAGTACAGATACCTAAAATTTGCATTTCAATACAGTACTTTACTACTTTTACTTTGTTACGTTCCACCACTGAATATGAGAAAACACCTTTATTTTTGTTGAAACAATGTTGAAAATATTAGAAAAAAAATGTGTTTCTTGTGTAAATTGTGTCAAACTTCTGTACAGAATTCTCTCTATAGCGTGATGTTATCATTATCTAAAATTGAAATCTCTCTAATTTTCAACATATTTTTCTTCACAAACTGCTTCTTGGTTGGTGTAAAAATATAGTTTATATTTACATCAAGTATTATCCCACTAAATAAAGTCAAAATTTGAGAATCATCAGAAGCTGTCATACACACTTTAGTCCTGCTGATGTTCGGCTGGTTTCAATCTGTAAAAAGTATCATCTGAAGCCTGTTCAGCAGCTGTTGGTGATGCTTGAATTTAGTCTTGAATACATCAATTTAAAAATCATCAAAAGTGTTAATTTGTCATGTTGCCAGATAGTTAACTTGCTTGTATCTTTTGAGCTAAGCATATTGGCAATTAGTTACTTAAAAACCCCTTTCAGGTAGTAATAGGGAGCGATATTCTGGGGTAATTATTCAGTCTTTTGAAGCAAACGGCACTCAGGAGGAGATGACTGATGTTTGGAGAGCTCTCAAAAGTGCAGCAGAACTTCTGCTTCCTCTTCACAACTTTTACCCATGATTCCAATTAAAACTCGTAAATATTGCCAGTAAGAAGTCAGAAATTAGTATGATTTTGTTCAGGTAAATAAGAACATGGTTTTGGCCCAGTTGATTTCAACACATGGATAAAAAAGTTAGTTATTATGAGATTATAATTTTCATAAACACTGCCTCAGTAGACAAAAAATTAATCAGTATTCATTTTTCTTTCGATTCAAATTGTTTTTTTCTGTGGTTGCCATGGTTCTGGTTGGCTGCTCTTGACGCCAACTGGTTGGCGCACAGAGGAGTTTTTAAACTTTTTAAAATTTTGATCTTAAATTTTTAATTTAACATTTTGGGATTTTGACCAACTAAGAAGTCGACAGACGTTAAGGACTATTAGAGTGTGTGATTTGAGCAGTTTGTTTTTCCTGTAGCCATGGTGACCTTGCATGGAGCTATGCTAGCTAGCTTTGGAATGCTACAGACTTTTACAATGCAACAGACTTTCTACACCAAATATGGCAGAAGACGAGGAAACACTTCGAGGGAGTGTCCTGTCTCATCACAGACCAAAAAAACAGAGCGGGGGAGAGAGGCTTAGAAGAGGCTTTCCTGTTGTGTGTCCAGAGTTCATCTGGTGCCCCCTGGACACTGCTGATGCCCGGGCTGAAGGAGGGACACTTTTGTACTGAGGGCTGTTACACTCTTTGAACTGCCCTAACATTGGCTCTGATGACCCTACCCTGTTGAGCTGCACTGAGACTTTTGTTCAGTTGAGCTTTCTTTCATTATTGTATTCTAATGCTCCATGAGCTTAAATGGACGCTCAGAGACAAATAAAGTGATGTTGATTGATTGATATGAAATCCAATCCACTTTATTTATATAGCACATTCCATAAACAAAACAGTTTCCAAAGTGCTGCGCAATACAGACATAAAATACAATATAAAATAAAGTTCCACTACGCCTTATAAAAGCAATAAAACTAGTCAAATCAAATAAGAGCAAAAATACCAATAAATAAGAGAGTAAAACCATAAAAATAAAAAAAAAATAAAAAGACACAAAGGACCACACAACTCACGCAGCGTTAAAAGCCAGAGAATGAAAGTGGGTCTTAAGAATCTGTCAAGGCCTGTCCAAAATATCAGTGTGTTTATAGATTCACCCCCAAAAACACAAAGCTTGGAAATCCAAGATGGCTACCGACAAATGTTTCACCTCTGTATTAAATTGAACACTATTGGGGGCATAATTGTATATATTGTATATACATATATATTGAACATACAGAAGTGTTGTTGCTACTTATTCTGCCAACATGAAGCTCAAGATAACTTTGGCATCATAAACAAACTTAAAATTGTGATACCTGATTGTCCAATGAGGTTCATCTGGTTTTCCAGGGTTTTATTTCAATAGATTATTTTTTTCAGACTAAGGTTTAGTTTGTTGTCATACCATTTCATCTGCTCTCTCTTCCTCAGAGTGGTCAGGTTTTGGCGCTGTCTTCCTACCAGTGGAGGCTGGACGACAGCGCCATCTGCAGTCCGACTTCTTCCGAACAGTATCTCAGGTGTGCGAGAGTAAAAAGGCCCCCTCGTCCCGGTTTATAGTCCTGTGGGCACATTTCCATATTTTGACTGGCTCCTTAATCCAGCGACGATTTTTGTTGTCCTCCGTCCCAATGATGTTTGCTCCGTCCCAGTCCATAATATGGTTCTCTCTTTTACAATGGTCAGAAATGGCCGATTTGAGTTGCTCCTGTTCTCCTTTGTGTTTTGTTGCTCATCTGCTGTTTCCAGCTAAGGCGTGCACACGAGCATATGTTTTGTTCCTTACTGGTTAATTGACATTTATAACTCATGGTATTTTGAATAGTGTCCGATGGGTTACCCCTGGCCTCTTTCTCATCTCACACAGTGTTTACACATAGAGAACAATCCACACTGGGATGTAACTGATTTGTGCTTAGTCAGATGAATGACTTTGGGAGCTTTCTGTCCAGGTTCAGTCAGCTGACACACTCGGGAAGAATATCACCTTCTCTTTAGGTTATAAAAGGGGTCACAATATTCTCAGCTCATATTCTACCTCACAAGAAAACTCCTCTGTTGGAAACTATAAGTAGTAAATTGCATTGATATAGAGGGATATAACTTGGCAAATGCATAAAATGATGGGTTTAATATTGTAATGGCTTCATTTCAGACTTGATAGTTTTTTATTAAATCTGTAATATTGTATGCATTCATCACATACTGATTTCATTTATAGGTAAAGTGTTTTGGGTCTATCCCAGCAATGCCTTATAGGCGAAGAAATGGGAGATAACGACATTTTTATGTTCTTATTTGTTCAATGGGGCGACAGTAGCTCAGTTGGTAGAATGTTTGTCCACTGATCCAAAGGTTGGCGGTTCCTGCTCTCGACATAAACATCACAGTGTCTGTGTACACTGGTGTGTGAATGTGTGTGTGACTGGTTCCTTGGTGTAAAGCGCTTTGGGTGCCTTGAAGGTGGAAAAGTGCTATCTAAAAATGAAACCATTTACCAACTGTAGTTACACAAAACATTTCTAGAGGCAATTGGGATGTATCTTGCCCAATAACACAATGTAGCATGTGATTTAGCATGCTAGCTTTATTTTGTTTGTTTCCAGTCTGTTTCCACCATTTGAATAATTATCCTTCCAACCACATAATGAGTAAATGATGTCTATTATCTCTCTAGTGTGTTCAGAACAGCAGTGGACAAAGTCAGCCATCCTCCTCAATCCATCACTGTAAATCATTTAACACATTTCTGCACAAAGATTCAGAAAAAATATATAAATGCTGGATTGTTCCATTCAAAAGTGTCTTGTCTAATAACACAATGGAACTGAAATGTCAGCCTTTGAGTGAATGAGTATCTCCACTTGGCCTCAGTTTGTCCTCAGTTGTAACCAGATTGCATAAAGAAGTGACGTCACCCACAGCGTTCGGCTCCAGTCAAATGAAGCTCATCGAGGCTAGAGCAGTTAGAGGAGCGAATTTGGAGGCGGGTTCCATATTTGGAATTTGTGAGTATCATAGCAGCCAAAGAGCCAACCTGGAGCGAGGCTGTTGAAGGTAATGCCCCTTCCCACCCGCACCGCTGGTTTGGCAGGGGGCGGGGGCTTATCAACGCTGTCAATCAAACCTGTTGCTAACACTAGCTGGAGTTAACTCGGGGACGCCTGATTTGTCTATTATTAATATTCATATCTTGCTTTACGGACACAACGGTCCAGGATATACCAGGATAAAAAATACCAGGATCGTGTACAGTGGATTAATACAAACATTTTAAGACCAAAATGACGAGTGTGACAGAAACAGTTACGGAGTGAGGGGCAATAGTTTTTGGAGTCGATGGAACTGGAAGCACTCACTTCCTATTTGGAACACGGCAGCTAGCAGGTTAGCTATGTCCATTTATATATACAGTCTATGGGTGTAACTGATGCATTGGCATTTAACTGTTGAATATGACGACTGTGTACCACATTTGAGGCTGTGGAGAGCAAATATTGACCTGACATGATGTTCAGTGGAGAAATATTAGGGATTATGTATGCAGCGTTGTTGGTTTTGTACATATTGTCTTGTTATAGTTTTGGTTGTCATTACTGATTTCCTGCGGGGGCAGACAGTAAAGCATGGATGAGCTGAGCAGCGGCGGGGGGAGGAGGGAGAGAAGGGGGGGGAGGGGGAAGAGGAGGAGAGAAGTAAGCAGTAGAGAAGCTCATAGGGCCACTTTCATTTCAGCGTGTCAGCCTTAAAGAAGTCATATGCAGGCCGCATGCAAAAACAACACTTGCTCCCTTCACTTAGTTCAATGTTTCTCTGACTCCCCCCTTTTTACTCTCTTTTTTTCTCCCTCCTTTCACCTGAGTCCTCTCTCCTCTCTCTATTCTTGCTTCTCTCTCTTCCTTGCTTCCTCTTTCCTCTCTCTTCCTTCTCTCCTCTTTCTTACTTTCGTCCTCTCTTTCCTCCCTCCTTCTCTCTCTCTCTCTCACCCTTTATTCCTCTCTCCTTTCCTTTCTCTTTCTCTCTCTCCTCCTTCTCTTCTCTCTCACTCTCTCCTTCTCTCTTCCACTCTCTCTCCACCCTCCTTCTCTCTCTCGCTCTCTCTCTATAATCTTCTCCTCTCTCTCCTCCCTCTCTTTCTTTCTCCTCTCTCTCACTTCTCTTTCCCCCCTCTTTCTTCTCTTCCTCTCTGTCCTCACTGTCTCTCTTATCCCTCTCTTTCTCTTTCCTCTCTTCCTCTTTCTCCCTCCCCCCTCTTTCTCTCTCCTCTCTCTCCTCGCTGTCCCTCTTATCCTCTCCTTCTCTCTGCTCCCCCTCTTTCTCTGTCCTCTCTCACACCTCTCTTCCCCTCTCTCTCCTCC
>KN474169.1:906-55960 GCA_000787095.1 Periophthalmodon schlosseri | reverse complement strand
CTTTCCCTCTGCTCCCCCTCTCTCCCTCCTTTCTGTCTCTCTTATCCTCTGTTTCTCTCTCCTCCCCCTCTCTGTCTCCTCACTGTCTTTCTTATTCTCTCTTTCTCTCAGCTCCCCCTGTCTCTCTCCCCTCGCTGTCTCTTATCTTCTCTTTCTCTCTCCTCCTGGTCTCTCTCCGCGCTGTGTCTCTTATCCTCTGTTTCTCTCTCATTCCTCTCTCTCTCTGTCTCCTCGCTGTCTCTTATCCTCTCCTTCTCTCCTCCCTCTCTTTCTCTCCTCACTGCATGTCTTTGAAACTGTGGCCTGGGATTTTGTTTGACGTGGTTTATGTTGCTGACACAGAATTTCAATGTGCCCAAACGCAGCTTTTCCACTTGAATATTTGTCAGAAAGCAAAACACACTGAGGCTCACCACAAATACAAATGAAAGGTAGAGAATGGCTGGACTTAACGATCAAAGACTTGCTTTTTTATATTGTTTCTTTTTGTAAAGGTTCTGATCTCTTCCTTTTTGTTTTGGGAATTAGGAGACAATCCAATGGAACAACTTTGTGTTTTTTTAGGTAATAGGAGAACGTCTTTTGTTAAAACAGCATAACTTTAGATTATAATTATTTAAGTATGAATTGCCATTTAAAGGTGCACTTTGTAACTTTTCTGGTGGAGGGTCCGTGGAGCCATAACGTTAACGTATGTAGCTTTACCTGGAATAGTAAAAGCCAAAGTTACTATCATGAATGTTCCACAGTATAATAATAAACTTAACCTTAACTCCATCTTGCATCAGTCACAGGTGGTTTTAATGCTGGAAAAAATACCTTGGGACATGCATCCTAACAATGAGCAGGCTCCACTGATGTCACTAGCTTGTCTCCATGGAGTTGGATCATTTTAATGCCATACTGTGGATCTTTCTAGACCAGGGGTCGGCAACCTTTAACACCCAAAGAGCCATTTGGACCCAGTTTCAATGAAAAAAAACAAAACAAAAAAACACTTTTTGACATCTAAAATGAAGATAACACTGTATATATTGGGTTTTTTTTTTACCTTTATGCTTTGTATAAACAACTATAGTGTGTTGCTTATGAAATCCATGAGGTGCTACAGAGACTGCTGCTCCTGAACCTCTGTGCACAGCGTCTGCAAATCGGGGCTGTATCTTTACGCAGGACTGTGAGCTGTCGTCTTTGAGGCGTGAACAGTGTTTGTTTTTAACATAGTTCCGTGAGTGTGACGCTTATTTTCTGCGATGAAAAATAATAAAAAATATAATTTTATTTTAATATTTCAAGTTCACAATAATCTTCCAATTTAGAATTACAATTTAAAAAAAGAACTAACACAAATAAAACATACTTCAATTAAATATTTATTTTCCCAAGCCACATGGAGCCGCAGTGTAAGGATGAAAGAGCCACATGCGGCTCCCCAAAAATACATATTTAGTGGAACTTAACATCTCACCTCCACCCACAAAACATTTCAAATAACTTGGGCAGTACCTGGAGTAAGACTAAAAGGGAAAGTGTGCGGAGAGGAGGGGCGGGGTCTGGAGGTATAAAAACGGTGTGATTGGTCTAACAAACCCCTGTAGCCATGTGTTTGTAATCAAAAACGCCTGGCTGTTATCAGGGAAGTCATGTGTGATGTCACCAGGTACTTTAAATTGCAGTGGCCTCTGATGGCAGAACACACTTAGTTTTTAACAGTTTTTGACCAGAAAGTTGCAAATTTACCTAATTTCCCCTTAAATCCCATATACACACCATATACACAGTTTAGTAGCAAAAAAAAGTTGATTTGGTGTTTAGTTCCACTTTAACCAATACAGGGATAAAAATATCACTTAGTTCTGGTTTAATGCAACACTCATTTCTTGCCAACACATTTAGAAACGTGACAGGATCATAATCTTCGTCGGCATGGTAACCTCACATCCTCTCTCCTCTCCGTAATGTGACTAGTGTTTTTGTGAGTGTAGCGTTTGAGCTGTCTTGTCCTCCTCCTGTGGGCCCCTGGCGCGCTCCTGGAGTGAAGGGGCCCCACTGCGTGCCGCTCCTCATGTTTGTTTTTAAGACATCTCCACTTGTCTCAAAGGAATCCGCTCCCATTTGTCCAACTGTCGCTCTCCAGCAGACTTCATTTCACACTAACCAGGACACGAGCCGGGGAGTCACAGCTAGAAACACAACACAGAGTGGTTCAGCCAGCTTTTTAAATAGTAGTTTCAGCAGTTTTTATTTAGTTGTGCAAAAATAGTCAGCTGAGGGTGTGTTCTTTTTGTTTAAAGATATTTTGTAAGGGGTGTCAAGAGCATTTGGTTAGTGGAGTATATGGTATTTTTAGAAGCAAAAGCGGTTATTTAATCGACATTTATTTTTATTCTTAACTAGAGATAGACCTATATATCGGTTGGTCGATATATTGGGCCGATATTTGCACTTTTTAGCATATGGGCTATCGACCTTAAATCTCCACTAGAGGCGGATATTTATTTTGTGCTCACCAAGTGCTTAAAAACATCTAGAAAGCTTCAATTGAACACTTTAAATGTGACTACACTGCTCTCTTATCCAGTTTGTAATGAAACAGGATTGTCCTTGAGTTTGTAATAAATTAAAATTATATACTGTTGAGGAGATAATCTAACTCGGCTCTACATATCGGCCCAAAAATATCGGCAGAGCTTATCGGCCATTGGCTCCTCTGGATTCTAAACAATCGGCATCGGCCATATCGTTCGATCTCGATTCTTCCCTCCTCTGTTTCGACCTCTACAAACATGTTCTGAAATGCATGTGGTTTCAGATGATCACTTCTTCTGTGGAGTTGTTTCGGTGGCACGGTTAGCACTTCACCTCATAGCAAAACGGTCTCCCTTTGTGGAGTTTGCATATTCTTCACGTGTCAGGATAGTTTTACTCTGTTTGGTCTCCCCTGCCACTAAAAACAGTCGTAATAGGCTCCCGTTTGGGTTTCTTAAAGTGGGGCTAAACACCTAAATTCCCCCCACAACTGCATTTTAGATAGAACTGCTAAATCAGGCAGTACCTGGTGACTAAAGAGGAGAGTGAGGGGGCAGTCATACGTGATGTCACCAACTACTGGAAATTGCAGAGGCCACCGAAGGCAGCACAAATTTAGATTTTAGCTTTTTTGACCAAATCTACCTAGTTTGTTAGTTATACATAGTGAAAAAAATAGATTTAGCTCCGCTTTTCCCGGTTAAACAAAGGTCAACAACAGCTCTGTATCGAATCCTACCTTTTAAAACAAATCGCAAATCAAATCGCAATACTTGTCAGAGCAAAAAAACAGCCCCAGTTCTGTGGCATATTCGCTTTTTAGATGTAGAAAGCTGGCTGAAGATTGGGAAGTGGAATCTCTCCTTGCATGAAATGTTTCTACATGTTTTTGATGGCTTAATTTTGTCTGTTTCCACCATTTGAGTAATCATCCTTTCAACCACGTAATGAGTAAATGATGTCTATTATCTCTCCAATGTGTTCAAAACAGCAGTATACAGAGTCAGCCATCCTCCACTCTTTTAGCCCAAATAGACGTTCCGCTGGGGTCTCTTCTTAAAATAGTAAACATGATAAATATCTCATTTTACTCAATTCACCACCGTGAGTAATTAAACAAATTTCCGTATGAATATTGAGTGGAAAAAAAATGGTGGCTTGCTATTACAAAGTTGTTCATTAGCAGCAAGCGTAACACAAGGGATGCAGGCTTCACGGCTGCACCATTCAATTTCCCAGCAAATGACCGCACATAATTGGAGACAAACTGAAGCTGCTTCCTTTAATTTTGAAAGTCTTTGTAATGTTCTGTCAACAGACTGACCCTCGTACATGTGACTTACAACGTGGGCATATCAGAAAGGGTTAGTGCGCTGCAGGTCAGGTGGTTACATTTTAAAGTTTGTAAGTGTGTGTGCACTAGTAATCGGGAAAACAAGCTGAATCTTATTTTTAGATATTATTATTGTTTATTTAATAACTTCCGGTCTTCACTGCAGCAGCAAAACCAACAACCGCATCATCCTCTTACCAGATTTTCTTTTCTTTGACCATTTTGCTTACTCATTACTTTTTTAAAATGTATTTATTCATTACTTTTATTTTTTTACATTTTTTATTTAATTTAATTTTACTTTACTTTACTTTACTTTACTTTACTTTACTTTACTTTACTTTACTTTACTTTACTTTACTTTACTTTACTTTATTTTATTTATTTTCAAGAGAGAGGCTAACATAATTTTCAAACTTCGGGTGCGTCAAAGTTAAAGTGTATTTTAGTTTGCTCATAGGAAAATGTGTCCTCTGTATTTGACCCGTCCTTCAATGCTGCTGGGGCAATCTGTCAGTGCAGTACCTGGGAACTCTTCCAGATGTTTAGCTAGGCTTGTTTAGAACTACTTTGGCTGGGCATCTTACCTATTGTGCATGTTTTAGGTCAGTGGTTTCCAACCAGGGGTACTAGGACCTCTTGGGGTACTCAAGCGGTTCCCATGGTTCATGGTAGTACATTTTCCATCCTTATGAATACATGTTATGAATTCTGTTGGATAACTTTGGATATTAGTATCATTAAAACGCGACAAGTATAAGAATATACTTGAGTAAATGCATTTTAGCAGATTTACTATATTAGAACTACACACAAGTACACAAGTTAGGGGGTACTTGAAACCAGGGGGTACTAGGGGGTGCTTTTTTCAATGCAGTCCACATACAGTACCTGCTGAAATGCCACATTTTATATATATTTATCTGTTCTATAAATTGCACCACAGTTTAGTCTTTGGTTAAGCAGAAACTTTTTCAAATACCGTTTAGTGAAAGTGGCTTGATGCAAAATATGAACATACTTGAGTGACTTCTTCAAGAAATATCAAACTCTCAGATGGGGGCAAGAGCCAGTTTTCTCTGTTGATTACATTGTACTTTACCATGAAATATCCAAAAGGTAAACACACAAATGTTGAACTTGATTATTTCTATTACTGACAAGACCCAAGAACTCACTGTGTTAGAACAAAAATCTGCATCTCGACAATATAAATTTTTGCTGCCCCCATCCGTGTTAAATATAATTGGCCTGTTCAACTTATTTGAACATTTGGATTTTTTGCACTTTATACTTAAAACAAACACATATTTTTGCTCCGTTCTTTGGTTTATATGTATACTCTAGTACAGCTTTTGGCTCCTCATGTTACCATGTCTGTTGCTGTCAGCCAGTTGAGCCTATTACCTTTGCGCGTCAACCAATCAGCTCTCTTTCTTCCTCTCCATCCGTGCACGCTTCAATGCAGCAGCAAAACCGACACCCTCCAATCTCACCTTCTCTTCTTTGACACCCCCCTTCTGAGTAAACTTATTACTCATTATTATTTATACTTTAACTTTGGCTAGATTGTGCGCACTAGCAAACATAAACCAAGTCCTGATTGATATTTTCAGAAGCTGGCGAATGTAACACACAAGGAGAGATGAAAAGCAAAGAGAGAACGAATCATTTTTCAGTTGGATCCTATTAAGAGCGCCATTTTAGTTTTAGCTCAGTGATCCAGCTCCAACATCTGTCTGCAATTACTCCTCTTCGGCGCCATCCTATCTCACATCGGCTTAGCGCGGGCTGGGTAAAGATTTGCATAGGCGACGGCAAGAACCGATTAATTTTTGTATTTTTTTATTCTGTGATCGCGAAACAAAGCGGGCTAATGACAGCTGAGGGTAATTAAACAGCAGAGAAAACAAAGGAGGAAGCGGTTGACGTTCGGGGGTCCCTGGGGAGTTCGGAGGAGCACGAAGCCCACCTGTGCTCGGCTTTCATCAGGCAGAGATTGGCCACAAACACGGGGAGGATGTGAGTGATGGGGACTGGAAGGCCAGCCAATTTGCTAATTTGTTTGAGATCAGAAAAACTGGGATGTGCACCAAAGGAAATATAAGAATGATGGAAGGAGAGCTATCAAAATGTGTGTTTGTGTGGAGGAAAAACCAACATCAGAATATTAGATTAGATACTTAAAGTTGTACTGTGTAACTTTTCTGGTGGAGTGTCCAAGGGTCTCCAAGGAGTGTTATTGCTTTGCCTGAAATGTTCCACAGTATGGCATAAAATGTACTATACTACTACTCACAGTATGGCATAAAATGTACTACTACTACTACTACTATTACTACTACCACTACTACTACTGCTACTTTTCATTTATTCAGTTACAGATATTTTTATTGCTTGACTCCATGAAGCTAGATACACTTAATGCCATACTGTGTAACATTCCAGGAAACGCAGTAGAATATTTATAGAAACTCACTCCTCCAGAACAGTGCACTTTTATTATACTGCAATATGTAACTTTTTTGCTGTGTCCAAAGAAGGTTAAATTACTTTGCCTGGAATGTCCCACAGTATGGCATCAGATGTACCTATCTCCATGGAAACAAGCTGGGGACGCCACCAGGTCAAGTCAAAAGTCAGGCTGGCCCACTCAGAATAAAAATGCATTTTCCATGATATTTTTGACTAATGAAAACTCCTTATAATTGAATAAAGGCAAGACTGGATGTTTAACGCCATATTGTGGAACATTCCAGGCAAAGCTAGAATGTCTCCATGGAAACAAGGAAGTAGACCGGCTAAATGGTGCACAGTTAACGGTAAACAATGTGCCTTTTCTGGTGGGGTTGAAGATGTTATGGTTCCACAGTATTGCAAACTAAAGGTGATATATAAACAGGTTAAAACAAATGGAATGAATCTGTAAATGCAGAACAAAATACCGTATTTTCCGGACTATAAGTCGCACTTTTTTTCATAGTTTTTTTTAGTTTGGGTGCGACTTATACTCAGATGTGACTTATATGTGAATATATGGTTTTTTTTTTAGTTTGGGTGCGACTTATACTCAGATGTGACTTATATGTGAAATATATGGTTTTTTTATTCATTATTATGCGTTTTTTGACTGGTGCGACTTATACTCCAGTGCGACTTATACTCCGGAAAATACTAGTTGCCTGGGAAACTTAACCAACTGCCTCATTTTATCGTTAAGAGATTTTAAAATTTTAGTTCTACTTTTGTTTTGCTTAAATGTGAAGGACTATGCTGGCAACGTGCGTTTGAATTAGTATGATTTGGTTGATTTTGTACTTTAAGACTACAGGCAGATAATCAAAGAATTCCTGGTCTAACAACGTATTACAGTATTTCAGTATAAACGAGTGGGCGGAATGTGGAAAAGCTACAAGTTAATGGGGCTGCTGCTCAGAATGCAAACGCCATAATATGAAGATAAACGATCCCCCGTACGGTACTGTACCAGAGAACACTTTCATGAGGTGTTAATATGCATGGGAGTGGATGGACTGTTGTTAACGTTTGGGAATAAGTAAAACTACCAATAAATAATTAATCCGTAAACATTTGTATTATCTTCCCTATTGGACTGCACTTACAAAGGACCCAAAGTTTTCAGCTATAAGTTAAGATGACAATGTAACTTCACTGGTCATTAACCGTAGTAGAACTTTGTGTCTTCTTTGTAAATGGCACTAAAATTTGGTCCAGTCAAGGGGAAAAAATACAAAATTACCAAGGGAAAAAGTTCAGAGCACATATTACATCGAAAATAAAAAGTAATACAGATTTTTTTTTTGCGCAGAAAAGCCATATTGACATTTAATCTCTGCAGCCTACGCATTTCTTTGAAGGTCCGTCGATACAGTTGCCAAGCCTTAAGAAAGATTTAAGTTGACTTGGATATAATAAAAGTCTATATTATACATTTTGTGTATTATTTACTTGGCTGGGATCAAACTGTGAACCTGTTATGGCGGACACCAGCGTGTAAAAAAAACTTCAAGGTTTGAACCAAATGCTACTTTCAAAATCAGAAGTTGGTAGTACTTTAAGTGTATTTATTTGAGTAACTTTTTAAAATATAAAATTATACTTGTCTGAGTAGTAGTAGAAGACACCACACATTTTTTTTATTCAACCCCGAGTAATATATTGTACAGTGTAACAGTACTCTTACTTGAGTAAAAGTTTTCGTTACTTTTCCCACTGTGAGTAAGTCTACATTTGGCAAAACCTTTATGTTAACAATATCAAATGAGTTTTGTTATGTGCACTGCTCCTTCAGCTATGATAAAAAACTGAGTTTGGGGGGACAAAACATTAAATAATGCACAATCAGTGGTGGATGGTAACAAAGTACAAGTAGTAAAGTAGTGTACTTAAGTAGGATTTTTACGTATCTGTACTTAAGTACATTTTATAGTGGATACTTTATACTTTTACTTCACTACATTTGAGAGCAGTATCTGTACCACCAGCGTGTAAAAAAAACTTCAAGGTTTGAACCAAATGCTACTTTCAAAATCAGAAGTTGGTAGTACTTTAAGTGTATTTATTTGAGTAACTTTTTAAAATATAAAATTATACTTGTCTGAGTAGTAGTAGAAGACACCACACATTTTTTTTATTCAACCCCGAGTAATATATTGTACAGTGTAACAGTACTCTTACTTGAGTAAAAGTTTTCGTTACTTTTCCCACTGTGAGTAAGTCTACATTTGGCAAAACCTTTATGTTAACAATATCAAATGAGTTTTGTTATGTGCACTGCTCCTTCAGCTATGATAAAAAACTGAGTTTGGGGGGACAAAACATTAAATAATGCACAATCAGTGGTGGATGGTAACAAAGTACAAGTAGTAAAGTAGTGTACTTAAGTAGGATTTTTACGTATCTGTACTTAAGTACATTTTATAGTGGATACTTTATACTTTTACTTCACTACATTTGAGAGCAGGTATCTGTACTTTCTACTCCACTACATTTTTGAACTAGACTAAAAAGTAAAAAGTACTTTTGATTTGATTTGAGGGGTTATTTTTACCATGTTCGTGGTAACATCCTGGCTAAAGTTTTTGAATTCTAGCTTCGATTTTGAGCAAACAAAAATAAATACACAAAATTCATAAGAAAAATTAAGAAATGGATTCATATTATTCCTGTCAACCAAAATATGCCTCATTTTTAATCAATATCACTACGTTTAACACTAACAAATTAACAACACTTGTGTGAAATACTTTTACGTTTTACCACTAAAGTACATTTTTAAAGGGGGGCTAAGTGAAATACTTTTACGTTTTACCACTAAAGTACATTTTTAAACGGGGGCTTAAATACTTTTTTTTTTTCATGTGATACTTTTACTTGAGCAACGTTTTACCTCTATATCTGCACATTTACTTAAGTAACAAAATTAAGTACTTCACCCACCACTGCCTCCAATTAACGTCAAATTTTGAATCAGACGTTGCATCCGCTGTTTCCCCAGATACTTTTACTTTGACTCTTGCTCCAGTCATTTCTTGCACTCCTTGCAGTTACTGTCCTACTTGAGTACATTTTTGTCTACTCTTCCCACCTCTGTTCAAAACATATGAACTAATCTAACATACCATATTCTCTTTGCTTTGACACAGTATTCCCAAACCCTCCCTCACACTATTTCTGAAGATACTCAACAGCAAACTTTTTATTTGTCACTAGCGCTGCTCCCATGCGATAACTGTATCCCAAAGTGTCCCAAAACAACCCGCTGTGCCTTTCAATGCGGTCTGATTCATGAAGGGCTGCAGGCGGAGATTGATTTGCCTGCACCTAATCTTATTTTTATTCACATCTCACGTAACTGCGGAGAGCTGGCTGCTGCAGACAGCTGGGAGCGCTTGGCTCGGGAACGTATAGCCTCTTCATTGTAACGCGGCCCTTATTTGTCAAGTGAAGCCAAACACCAGCGAACATATTGTATTCTATGTGATGTCAAGGTGGGAGGTGGGGACCGCACGTTTAATGTTTATAAATTGGGTGAAGTTTCCGAGTTATTCCGCACTTGCGCTTTGAGATTTGGGAAGTGTTTGAATTCGCTATCTGCCTCGACGTTCCTCTCATCCATCAAAATCTGACAAATCCCAGCCAGGGGACACGTGATGGAGGAGAGCTGAGGCGGAGTACAGTGAGGAAGGCTGCAGCGAGAGCCAGGCAATTAGGCTCGGGAAGGAGATCCAGATTTTAAATGTTGGTAATGGATGGTGCTTACTTCGGAAAGTAAAGCTTCGGTTTATTCCACAAATACAATCTTTCACTCCTGGCATCAGTTTGTTGTGTGTGGTGAAAAACGATATAGAAAACTGATATCTTGTCATTACTCTCTCTTGCTCTCTTCAAGTGCATATGGCAGCTTAGACTACTCATGGTCACATTTTAATATAGCGCGTTTCCACCTTCAAGGCACTCGAAGCGCTTTACATCAAGGAACCACTCACCCATTCACACACACGACAAGGAGCCACTCACCCATTCACACACACGACCTTACACCAGTGTACGCAGACACCGGGGGTGAGGTTAAGTGTCTTGCCCAAGGACACAACGACAGAATTCATCTGTGCGAGCTAGAATCGCATCGCCAACCTGTGGGTCAGCGGATCTGACCAATCAACCAATGATGTTTATGTCGAGAGCTGGTTTCGAACTGCCAACCTTCGGATCAGTGGACAAACGCAGCACCAACTGAGCTACTGTCGCTTATTTCAGTAAAACATTGTTGACCTCATTGTATTTAAGATTTTACTAAAAAATAATGCCTTTCAATTTTGGTGAAGTGTATAATTTTACTTTCTGGTTGGACAGCGACAGTGGATGTAACATAAGTACAAGTAATTTTGTAACTACCTAGCAACCATAATGTTAACAAAGCTCAAAATTGCTTTAACAGTTATGATTTGACTAATATGTTCTTATTTTCTTATTCTGTGTAAGATAACAGAGTGAAGATGTTCGGCTGCTCATCCAAGCTGCTTCTTCAGTTCTAGTCAGATTATGGGTGGACACTGCCTTAAATCTGTCTGAAGGGAGGAGCTAACAGCACTGAAACTAACACACCTATTTGTTTACAGTTTCTGTTTGTTAGTTAGGTCTATTGAGCTACACTAAGTCTGAGCTGTGCCTGAGTCATGTTTAGCATAATCATTCAGGCCCCTAATGTGGCTCTCACACCTATTAGCATCCTGGCTAGCCCTATTGTTTCCCTTGTTTTGATTTAGGTCTGAGGATGGAGTTATAAGTAGGATCTAGATGATGTCTAAGTCCTCCATTTCTTTTCAAAGAAGGATTGTCTTTCCTAACAAAAATTTCCTCTTGAACTTTTTTAAGATGTTAAAAATGCCTTTTTTGTCTGTAAAATGTGTCTGCATTTTGGATGAAATTTTCACTGTGAACGCAAGTCTTTCTTGAAATACTGGTTGATTTAAATGCTATCTAAATGGGAGCAAAAGGTATTAGATTTCGTAATAATATTCCATTTGACAATTAACCAGTGTAAAATATATCAGTGAGAATGGTTGCACTTTACATCTTGCTAATTTTATAGAAACACACTGCAAAAAGCATTTATCCCTCGTTACCCTATCCCATTTCCATCCTATTGCCTTGCTGTTACTGTGCTATTTTTCATATTTTCATTTTACTCAAATAAGATAGTGCATGCACCTCCACTAACATGCCCAAAACCCCTTTTAAGTATTCACATCTTCTTCCTACTCCATTTGACAACCTCTTCAAAGTCTGTTCTCCCATGTATCCTCGCACCTCTCCGACTTCTGTTTAGAGCGCATACGCAAAAGCTGTTTGTTACCGGCCTCCTTTAAACCTAGTATTTGTAATCCCGTGTCAGTTTATGGACCAAGAGAGTTTTGATTTCGTGTGAAGGAGCAAGATGAAAAGTCTACTATTTCTCTTCTGGTGTTTTAAAAGCACGGCGCTATGGATGAAGAGAGGGAGAGATGGAGAGAGGGAGGGAAGGAGTGAGGGAGAGAGGGAGGGAGGGAGGGAGAGGAGCGCGCAGCCTGGAGTAGTTTAGCCGTTTTGAAGTTGCGCTCTGATGTTGTGGTGTTTGAACCTCGCTGGGAAAGTACGACCACTCCAAACCTGCCAGCACTCACAGGGCTCGTTGGACTAAATAATTGGAAAGTTTCATGTCTTGTAGTTGCGTTGAATAGAATAAACTCACTCCAAAGAATGCAAATAAACACGCTGTAGACGTTTGATTTTTACATCCTTTGGTTAGTGGTCTGAATGAAGTGACTGGCTATCTTTGTATGCACACCATGAATTGGATCGTTATCTGATTTCTGGATCATTGAAATGTCATAGGAACAGCAAAGTTATCTGGTTTCCTTCTGATCATGGTCCCTCTGATTACTCACATCAGATTTTGCAGTTTACATGTGATTTATTTAATCTTAAAGGGCCAGAAGCCAGATAATAATCCGATTTTGGTGTGCACAGGAACAGTCAGTGACATCTGTAGTGAGTGATCCAATTCCTTTCTGATTATTCACACTTGTGCAGGTTTTGACAAGGGAAATTATGCAATAAAGGGCAAACTAATGAGACACAGACAGAAGTGAAAGAGAAATGTTCAAGACTGAAGCAGTTATTTTAAAATTCATTGTGCTTTGTCTTCCAAATACAACAGTTACTCTAAAAATCCACTGATTAACTGACACATGTCACCAGGTGTTTTTGATGAGTGTGACGTCACCCACGGCGTCCGGCTCCAGTCAAATGACGCTCACCGAGGTTAGCGGTTACAGGGGCGAATTTGGAGCCGAGTTCCACATTTGGAATTCCGAGCGCGAGTATCATAGCAACCGAAGAGCCAATCCGGAGCGAGGCTGTTGAACATAACGCCCCTTCCCGCCCGCACTGCTGGTTTAGCAGGGAGTGGGCGCTTAGCAACGCTGTCAATCAGGCGCCTGATTTGTCTGTTATTAATTTTCATATTTTGAATCACGGACAATATAGTGAAATAAAAACACCAGGATCATGTGGGGCGTCTTAATCTGAACATTTTAAGATCAAAATGACGAGGCTCACTGCAGCAGTTACAGAGGGAGGGGTGACAATTTTTGATGGAGCCAGAATCGCGCCCATGCTCACTTCCTATACGGAAAGCGGCGGCTAGTAGGTTAGCTATGTCCATTTATATATACAGTCTATGTTGTAAACACACACCAATCTGATCTAATTATTGGGTTATTTGATTATTCTATTTATCTGATTTCTACTGGCCATGTAAATAAACCCACTTTGGGAAACACTGCACTAAATGTATTGCCTCTTCTGTAATAATGCAAATTGTTCAATGTACAAATTCTAACACTGATGAGACTGTTAAGGCCGTTTCTACTCTACGGACAGGTTGCCAGCCAAGTCAAGGCTACATCATTTCTCTATAGCAGTGGTTCCCAAAGGGTTCCCTGGGGGGGCCTCAGATGCATTGCAGGGGGGCCACAAAGGTTGTCCGTACAACAAGCAAGAAAGAAAATTGAGTTTTAAATCAAGATATTTGTTTATATTTCTTTATATTAGTATTAGTAATAAATCTAAGGACAAAACATTACATTATTTTATATATAATGGACAATATTATCAGAGGGGCCCTATGTGATCTTTGCATCGATATGAGGGCTGTGGCACAACAGACTTTGGGAATGGCTGCTCTACAGTAAATAAAAACGTGTAGTCTGGGTCAGATGGACATGATTGACAGGTGGTATTACCAATCAGAGAAGAGCATAGCCCATTAGTGTCAAAACAAACATGGCGACTATGACTAAAATAGAAAAAATAAATAAAAATACTGAGGACTGAAAAACATTGGGGGCTGCTGCAGAATCAGTAGAAATCCGATAACTTGAATAACCAGATAACCTAATGATTAGCTCAATGGACTTATAGAGTAGCTGTTGTATTTGGAAGACAAAGTACAAAGAATTTCACTTCATTTTGGATTTGTCTTTGCCACATTAGTTCGCCTTCTTTGCATAATTCATTCCTTGTCAAAACTTGCAAAGGGGGAACAATCAGAAAAAAATCAGATTACTCACGCAGACATGACATTTCAATAATCTGATAACTCCAGAAATCAGATAATGATGAGATTTTTGGAGCGCGTGTGAACAAAGCCACTGTTTGATTTTGTTCTAAATTATAGATGACCAGGAAAGGGAGTGGTGACCAGACTATTAATCATATTATGAAAGAATCGACAAAGAGATCCAATCTAGATGAACAAGCCAATGTTTTGTAAAAAAGGAGCCACGAGTATTGAAACTGATAGAGATTAAGTTTGTATATGATGACACAGTGATGCAGTGACTCTCTGGAAGAAGACCCTAGGTTCAAATACCACATAGTTGTACATTTTTGTATGGAGTTTTCTTTTTGTCTATGGGTTTCCTACATGTATACAACCATTCCCATTAAATGAAAAAGACCAATAATGTTGATAATAGTATCATTAATTTGGTTAACTGACCATATGAAGATGGGGAAAATGTACCGTATATGAGCATCACAATGGGGAGCACCACAGGGGACAACCCAAGGGCCCTTAATGTTCATTGTTTTCAGATTCTAGAATGTGATGATGTCATAGTCCCATATGGGGGGCATGAGTCAGTTTCTTCTATTAATTACATTGGACTTTGCCGTGAATTATCTTAAAAGGTAAATGTTGAACCTGATCTTGAACCTTTCTGTAATTGACTAGAAACTAGATCTCACTGTACTGAAATGAGAATCTGCATTTTAACTATATTCATTTTAGCTACCCCCCATCTTCATTAAATATTATTGCTTATAGAATGTTGCGGTGTCATCTGAAACTCAGCAATTATCAGCATTGTAATACATTGCATTGTGAAACTCAGCAATTATCAGCATTGTAATGGGAAGTACCACAGAGGAACACTCATGGACCCCTAATGTTCGATCGTCTTGATAGTGAACCCAGTGCCATGACCAGACTGTTTTAAAACATTCAGGCTCCTTTTTCTGCTAAAGACGACAATGACTGTATAAATGACTTTAATAGAGCCACCACGATTTCGTCGTTATGAAATGGTTGTTATGTTCATCTTCAAAATCAAATAGGGAGCAATGAGTTCAGTCCCAGCAGTGAGTCACATTTTTGCCAAAGTGTTCCCTGTACAACACGACATGACACTACTGTACAATTTGTTCTCCAGAATGATCTAATAGTGTTAATATTTTAGACTTTAAAACACATGATTTTTACTATTTTGCTGTAGTTTTTGTTGAAGTATTTCTTTGTTGCATGTATTGATTATTTGAGGTTGATCCATGATACAAAATTTGTTACATTCGGTCAATCACTGGTCCCAGATGTGTGGGTTAATACTGGTTGGCAATGTATTGAAAATGTTTTAAAGCCCCACCGTGTAACTTTAACCAAAAAAATTGACAAAAAAAGCAAACGTATAAAAACATATGTCCTTACAGTGAAGGGGATGGTTTTAGATGGGGTTCTATTTCCATCGAATCATGCCACCTCCAGAAAGTTACACGGTACTTTAACACAATATAAGAAGAAAGAGAGAAAAGATAAAGCTAATTACTCTCTCGTTAGTGGATACTCAACACCCACCCACTGTGCAACTTGTTCCCAATAGATAAACAATTAGTAAGTTTGCATGTATCTAAATAACATTTGGTTTGGTGGGAACTGCCAAATTGTTGATGCGGGTTTTACAATAATTTACAGCTGCTATGACATTCCCATAGACTGTATAAAGAAGTGGACTAAGGGAGTGTGATGTCATCCATAGTGTTCGGCTCGGGTCAAATGAAGCTCATCGAGGCTAGCGGTTATAGGGGCTAATTTGGAGCCAAATTCCATATTTGGTATTCCAACCGCAAGTATAATAGCAACCAAAAAGCCAATCCAGAACCAGGATGTTGAAGGTAAGGCCCCTTCCCGCCCGTGCCACTGGTTTATCAGGGAGCACCTGAAAGAAGGCACCTGATTTGTCTGTTATTAATGTTCATATCTTGATTTATGGACAAAATAGTGAAATCAAAACACCAGGATCATGTAGAGCGAGTTAATACGAGCATTTTAAGACCAAAATGATGAGCCTGACAGCAGCGGTTATGGAGAGAGGGGCGACAGTTTTTCAATGTAAAATGAATTGGAGCCAGAGTTGATGGAGCTGGAAGCGGGTTAGCTATGTCCATTTACAACCTATGGACATTCCGAATGTTTTGAGTCAGTCTTTGAAAAGCTACAAATGATCCCGGCCCCTCTCTTTTTGTAACTTTATTAAAATACCAAAACATTTTATTTTTCAATCTGTTAAATAAGACACTCTGCACAAAACTACAAATTACATTGACTCTATCGCCTTTTCTGCGCCATGCAAATGAGAGAGGAGCTTAAGCAATAGAAGTGACAAGGGTGGCAACGAGATGACTTTAATTTTGTGATTGCGAATTTCACACGAGCAAAAAATAAATATAAAAAACAAGCTGCAACGGGGTTATTAGAATTCAAGTTGGCTCCACTAATGCTTCATGTTGTTGTGTGAAGCCAGTGTAGCACAAATAGAAAATGGGTTGCTATTAATTACCTTGTCGCAACCTTGGTCATGGAGTTGTTTGTGTGCATCAAAATCCATTCCTTTTATTCTGCCTCAAACAAAGTTGAAACAAAAGCTGTAATTTTGTGCAGTTTTTCATATTTTTATATCAAAAATACACCTGCAAAAGTGCTAGAAGGCTCGGTGGGGCTATAAAAGTTGTACATGATTGCAGTCGCTTAGCTCACGATTTGATGATAAAAAAACAAGGAGTACCAAACTAAAGAACTTTTTTATGGTCATTGCTCAGTGGTGGTATAACCCTAGGAGGAATCTACGTTTAGACCATTTCAGAGCACACTTATCGAAAATGATTGGTTACTTTTTCCTACTTTTTTATAAGCACTGTCATTGTATTGCATCAGCCTGGGTCACATATTCTGATCAGGTTGGGCTAACCTCATGAAAATAGCAAGAAAAACGAAAATGGGTAAAATAGTTGGTACAATTTTGAGTCGGGGCGAGTCGAGTTGCTCCGTTATTTTTTGTCAGATAGACCGGTTGAATAATGCATTTCATGTGTGTTTTGTAGAGACTATTACTTATAGTTAGGCAGTTTGTTTACTTGCACGAATCTGACTTTAAACTTGTAAAAGCAAAATAGGAGCAACAAACAGGAGGAATAAATACCTGAGATGCCCAAAGAAAGCAGCACTGCATACAGATTTCTCTATGTTCTGACTGTTTTATGAGGTGAGAGTGGGAGTGCAGGCATTCTTAATTTTAAAGTTGCACTAGGAAACTTTTCTGGAGGAGGGTACAACGCCTGCGTGTCTCCATGGAGATGTAATTGCTTTACCTGAAACATGGTCCACTTCTTTATACAGTCTAAGGGAGTGTGACGGCAACGCTGTCAATCACATCTGTTGCTAACGCTAACAGGAGCGACCTGATTTGTCTGTTATTAATGTTCATGTCTTGATTTACGGACACAATAGCAAAATAAAAATGCCAGGATCATGTAGAGCGGGTTAATACGAACATTTTAAGACCAAAATAATGAACAGCTGGAGATACAGAGTGAGGGGCGACAGTTTTTCAATAGAAAGTGAATTGGAGCAGAGACGATGGAGTCGGGAGGTTAGCTATGTCCATTTATATATACAGTCTATGGCCTGAAATGATCCACAGTAGGGCATTAAAGTTATCTATATTCATGGAGACAAGCAGGTAAAACCACCAAGCCAAGTTACAGGTCACATCTGTGGAGAGGCGACACAGCTCACAGAAAGAATGCATGTATTTTTCAGCAATAAACACACCTGTAATGAATAAATACAAGAGATATAATTAATGCTATATTGAGGAGCATTCCAGACAAAGAATATCATCTCATTAAAACAATCAGATGGCGTACACCCTCTTCTAGAAAAATTACATAGCTCAGATTTAAGTATAATAGCTGTAAAATGCTGGTTTAAAATGGGGCTATCCTTAGTTACAATATATCGAGTGCACAAGCTGGTTTCAGCCATAGTATCTGGCAACTTGAAGTGAAGAACTCATTTTACTTGCAAAAATAAAATGTAAACACAAACAACTTTTGCATCAGGCAGAATGTTGTTGTAACTGTGAATAATGATATCTGTAAAATCAGGGTTTGATTTGAATATGTTTGCTGCATTGTTGAGGATACAGAAATCATATATTTTCAGTACGAAGCACAAAACAGAAAAGGCTATTTTTTGTCTCCATCAAGATGTAATTGCTTTGCCTAGAATGTTCCACAGTATGACTTTAAATGTATCTATCTTGCTATTATTCATTTACATGTGTTTTATTGCTGAAAAAAAAAATACACAAAAACATGCATTTTCACAGTGAACAGGGTCATAACTCCACAGATCTGACCTGTAACTTGACATGATGATGTCAGCTTGTCTCCATGGAGATAGACACGTTTATTGCTATCTTTGAACAACCAAGTGGCACAGTATTCATTAGAAAAGTTATATATTGCACCATTAAATTAATTGTTTTAGTTTTATCCTTGAGCCAGTCCTTTCTGCACAGAATCCACAGAAATGATGACTAAAATACTGTAACGTTCTTGTGTAAGTAAACATGCCAAATGTCTTCTGGTTGTTTATTTTCTGAACATGAGGGCTACTGTAGACCGTAACCCACGACAAAACAAGAGCAAAACAACAGCAGTCTCCACTCAGCAGAGCCAGGCTGTGTCCGAATGTGCACACTATTCCCTAGTTAGGGCACTATTTAGGGGCCCGAATGACCAGTTGGTGAGAAGATAGTGCATACAGAATTTCCCACATTGCACCTGAGCATGAGTGGTCACTAGACCGGTCAATATAGACCACAATGCATTGCGAGAGCTGGAAAAACAACAGCCTGGCAACTGAAACTATCTGAAAGCAGATAGAAGAGTTGGTTTATCGCACTACTGATCGCTCATTATGAATAAAACACTCTGAAATGAACCATTTCTGTATAAAGTGACTAGCCTGAGCTGATTACCTCAGTTTGAGCTGTTAACAGAACCATAATTTATTCATTTTTTTCTCGGATAAAAAAATGAATAATCCAGTCCTTTTTTATGAGATCCAACTTAACAAAGGCTTGTAGGACCTATGTGTGTTATTAGTCCATAAATACTTGTGCGCCAGTCGTATCTGATCATTATTTATTACAGAAATCAAGTTTTAGCAGACTTTCTTCAGCCAAACGTGTGATTCATGTGGCCCATATGTATGAGCTGTGTGTCCAAATCGCTCTGTGTTTACTAAAGAGAGCAGGCTGTGTAGTGAGTGAAGGCTTTGGGGAAGGGGGGATGTTCAGATACAGCCCCGGGCTCCAAAACAGACCAGTAACTGACCAATAGAACCTTTAAATCAACATGTCGGCATAGCAACCAAGTGTCACATACAAAAGCAGTTATATTAACAACACATAAACAGTCACAAGAACAACAAAAGGTGCCAACTCTGAGCAAAATAAAAAATATCAGATCATTATAATACATTTCCTTATTTTCCATACAAATAGCTTTTATAATGCATTACACATTTTGCAGTTGTGAAACAAAAAACAGATTCGAAATATATACGACCTGTGAACTTTTGAGAGAAGAATGACTCATGATAACTGAATCATAATGGCTGAGAATGGCTTATTTGCGCTTTTTCAGAACTTGCTCTATCAAAAGACAATTGGAGGAGAGTCTTGTTGCCTCTCAAACACTAAGCTGATGATGCTCCAAGTTCATAACAATGACTCATGTCCATTAAACTCTGCTGCCTGACTGATTTGTGCTTCAAGGTGACCGCTCACAATCTGACTTCTGCGCTGTTTGTTCCCCATTTTTCAATACCTGAAGAAATATAAATATGTTTAGCATGAATTAAGAGCCCAGCTGACAGCTTTTTAACCACCCAGCTTGAGTTATGGCTAATCAATTTCGAAAAGCACTTTACGGCACATGCAGGGGTCCATAACAAGGACATAGATGTGAGCAAATCAGAATCAGATGACAACGCAGAACGCAGAACACACAATGTGAGTTAGAGGGTCCAGGGGAACACGGGGAGTTGCGATAACATTGGTATATTTTTTAAAAAGGCCATAATCAGCACATTTCCAGTAAAATAAATGCCTTGTATGAAATATCGGACTGGAGCGGTGTTTCTCAAACTGTGGTACATGTACAGCTAGTATACATGAGTTCGACAGGTGGTACTTGGGCAGGTCAGTTTATCCACTCTTTTGTCCTCCTTTTGGATAACTTCTTATTTAGAACTACAGTGGAAATGATGCAGTCCAGTTTTAGACCTGGTTTAGCTCTCGGAATAGTCCTGTTGTAGACCTGGTTTAGATCTGCTGGTACTCGGAAAGCAACATCTTTTCTTTGGTGTTACTTGGAAAGACTATAAAGGGTTTTACAATATGCTTCTAGTAAGTTAACACCAGTATGTTGGTGTTAACTTACTAGAACGCAATTTTTAAATACTATGCTTTATTTAAAAAAAAAAAATAAAAAAAAATAAACATCAATATTGACATGTCGTTACAAAATTTAGCTGTGCATTTAATTACATTTAAAGTTAAAACGCTGAAGTGTTCAAATTGTGCGAAAATGTGTTGCTCAAATCATATTTAAATACATATTTTAAAGTTTTTTTTTATGTGTGTGTTTATTAGTAACTTCTGTTACGTTTTTGATATTTCGCACTTGAGTTTCGATAACATTAGTTGTCCTGCACAAAAAATTGTCCCATTGCATAACCTATGCTGAATAAATATCAGACTGTCAAATAAAGATTAGGTCACAAAGTGCAGCAGACGCTCCTGGCTTATATGAGTTTTTATATAGTGGACATTAAAATTCAAAGATCTCAATGTGTGGTGTTTGGAATGAAAGGGCCCCTGTAATTCTGCTGCAAAGATCACTGGTCTGCCATTATTTACTATCACCATCTTCTAAAGTTTTTTATTAGTTGCAAACTCAATTTAAAGACTCTATAAAGACAGTTAAAAAGGTCTCCAACACATAATCTGTTACCAACTCCTCTACAGCAAAGGATCTATTAGAGTGAAGCTGCGAGTGAGTGTGCTGCTCTTTAGCCGTTTCAACATGCGTCACTCCTCACTGTTGCCAAAAGAGGGCGACAGACACATAATCTAAGTCTAAACGTTTTTACCGCTCCACACGTCTGACCTGTAACTTTACCTGGAAATGTCAACTTTTTTCCACGGAGATCGGTAAGTTTATTGCTGTCGTGGAACAACCAAGTGGCAGATCGTTCATTAGTAAAGTTACACTGAATGCACAGAAATCATGACTAAAATTTACAGAAAGATTAGAAATATATATTGGTATTAGTTGCAGCTCTGTTTTACAACTCTGTAAAAACCATCCATTTCCTAACTCCTTCACAACATAGAATCTCTTCAAGTCAAGTTGCAAATACGTGCGCTGCTCTTGAGCCGTTTCAACATGATTCACTCCTCACTGTCAAGGGAGCTCAACAGCCCCGCCCACTTTGAAATCCGCTTTGGTTCCAGAAGTCAATTTTTCATTCACTTTTCCCATAGACATTCAAATATTAAGAGTTCAAAGACACTGCGGAGGCTAACCAGCTACGCGCTAACTAATATCCATAACGGCTGTTTTAGGTCCAAAAAGGCAGTTTAAAATGTGAAATGTTTAATAACTTTGTGGTTTATAAAGTTTCAGAAACAAATTATAGGCCTTATGGTCATTAATTACCACAGAGCTGATTATCCATGAGCTTTCAATTTTTTATTTTTTTATTTTTTTTTCAGAAAGTCTGAGAAAAATGAGTGGGAAATTTACTTCTGGAACCAGCAGTTAAAGTTGAGCTTCGTCTTGGAAAACAGACACGTAATCAAAGTCCAAACATTTTTGTATTGTGCGTCCAGTGATGGAACGTAACAAAGTAAAAGTAGTAAAGTACTGTACTTAAGTGCAAATATTAGGTATCTAGGTTTTAGGTAAGTGGATGCATTTCACTTGTACTTCACTGCATTTGAGAGCAGGTATCTGTACTTTCTACACTATTTTTTTTTTTTTAACTGGATTGAAAAGTAAAAGCATTTTTTATTATTGTTTGAGATCTGCTCAAAAGGCTGAGGGGATTGTTTTTTGCACATTCATAGTCTGGGCAAACAAAAATATACAAAAATAAAACCAGCTAGAAAAAAACTGTTGATTCAGTTGTTTCTGTTGAACAAAATTCAGCAGAAATCTTTATCAAAGATCTCAAAATCTGCGAGAAATAGAGCACATTTTAAAATGGGAAGCAGATCTGAAGCAGATTTTTCATGTGATATTTACTTTTTCTTGAGTATTTTTTGCTTTGATTTCTGTATTTTTACTTAACCAAACTGAGTACTTCTGCCTTCACTGTGTGCGTCTCTCCTCAGATCGTAGAGGCTCAAATTCTCAACCACGCATTTTTCACTTCCCCATGTTTATTTCACGTTCTCTCTTTCCTCTCTCCAGGTGAAGTACGGTCGCTTTGGCTTCGTGTGGGACTCTGCGGTCTTGGAGTACGTGGCCAATAATGACGAGGACTGCTCCTTCTACACCGTCAGTAACAACGCTCCTGACCGCGGCTACGGCATCGCCATGCAACACGGGAGCCCCTACCGCGACATCTTCTCTCAGAGGTAACGCAGCTCACAAGAGCAAAGAACCTCCCGAGACCTCACTGCACACATATGGAGAGCTGCTGATTTAATGCGGAGTCGACTTCCGTATTTTATAAGTATAGTTCCTGTCTTTCATCTGTGGAAAAAACAAAATTAAGAGGAAGATGTTTAACTTATACATGTTTTTCAGTTTCTAGTAGGCGCCATTTTGAGGACTTTAGATACTATTCACCTTATTCCGGAAGTTGTCGTGGGTGCTGCCATCATCATTCAGGTTGTATTATTTTGCATGGGGCTGCTGATCTTAACAGGAAATAAGTTCTACAGAGACGTTTTAAAGCCTCTCAGAGAATCGGTGAATTGTTGACTCGTTGGTCACATGAACATAAAACATTTTACACAAATGAAACTACATTATATCAGATTTTAGCTGCAAAACCTTTCACAAATTCTCCATTGAAATGTATGGGATTGCCGCTTAACTGGAAGTGCCGAATAAGGTCAATAATACTCTGTTTTGAATTGTTAATCGCTATAGCATGGTCGTTTTCCCAAGTTAGAAGAATGCTGAGTCTGTTCCTAGGAAACATGAGGCCTAGACCTAAGAGGATGGTGTTGTGAAAGAGTGCGTGAAGTTCATTGGTGCAAGCGGGTGAATATGGTTGGATGGGATGGATAGAGGCATTAGAGCTTTTCCACCTTCAAGGCGCTTTACGTCAAGGAACCGCTCACACGTTCACGCACACATTCATACACCAGTGTACGCAGGGTTCAGGGCTAGTTCAGCTGGAATCGTAACGCAAACCTTCGGATCAGAGAGCGAACACTATACCGACTGAGCTACTGACACCCCACAGTTCAGTTGCATGATTCGGAAATAAAGTTAGAGACGCCAGATCGTGATGCTTTGAGTTTTCAAAGCTGTGTAACAAACTGGTAAAAGGATGTTAAGGTTTGAGTTGCCAGGAAACAGGAGACTTAAGAGCAAAGAAGAGAGGTGGTATCCCATAGAGTGTTATACTATTAGGGAACAACAAGATTAAAAGTTAGTTAGCCAAGTTAACATCTCATGGTCCGATATGGAGTTTTTGAGCCAATACCAATATTTATCTTACTGTTGCAGTCGAAAGCCGATATAAACAATGACTACAGACTTATGTTAACTTCTAGTTCACAAATCAACTTTACGCTTTGTAGGCTAAAATAACAACAGCATGTATTTATCTGAAATATAAAATCATTTGTTGCATGATTGTGGAAACGTACAGCCATATTTTTACTCAGTGCGTTGCTCAAAAAGACAAGCGTGATGCATTGAGGACACACTGGGAATGGCACAGGGGCACACACAGACTGGAGCTGTGCAGAGAGAAATATCTGTACCAAATATCGGTTACATTTTCAATATCAGACCAATATAAAACCGATATCTGGGAAGCTCCTACACCTATAGAGCCCCTGCCCCCACGTGATTCAGTTTGGGATGCCATATTGGCAGTGGTGAATTATGGGTAATGAATGGCACCGAGTGGTTTTTTTGTTATTAAATTAAATGATTTAACTTAAAACTAATCAGATAAAACATTAGTGATCCTTACCTTGAAGCTGTGTTATTTTAAAGAGTGTAGATTGTGTAGATTTGGGCTAATATCTGGACATCTGGTTTACTTTTCACCTTCTTTTTTCATCAAAAATGGTCCCTGGAGATGTTTGTGAAAAATAGACTTTATTATAAAGCCCTATACCTGCAACGTTTACTGATATTGACAGTTTAGATTATGTGAAATTGATTAAATAATGAAAACACGATGAGGTCTAACTAATGTGCAGATGTTGTAGCCTGTTAGCAGCTAACTCACTCATGACAATGTAACAAACACATAAAAAACATTGATTTAACTTTAGTTTGCGATTTTATTTTCTACAATCGTTTTTTCTAAGCAAATTAACAGTGTTTTGGGAGCGTTTTTCTTTTAACTACTCTCTTTCTGGTTAATTAACTGTAATGCTAATCGACAACCCACAAACTTACAATTTTTGAATCTTTATGAGACTGTGGTTGAATCATTAAAATGAAACCAAAAAAAAAAAAAAAAAAGATGTAAAAATACAGTCAGAGTTTAATTACCTTGATTAGCTGTTAGCCCGTTTAGCTGCAGAAATCCACTTTTACCGTCAATCTGGAGCTTTGTGAATCCGGTAAAAGGCTCAGGTTGTCTCCTGCCCTTGCTAATGTGCACATCCCGATGCGCAACAATAATCCACAATCTCTGAAACTCTGATAAAGTTTGTTCATTACGGCCGACGCGGTCAGCTCCTATGGGGATTCTCAGCCGCTACCGCTGCCACTATGGGGTTCGCAGGTGCATGCTGGGATCCCGTGATGACAACTGCAGGAGCTAACCTGTCCTTACTCTTTGGACTTACTAACCCACATCTGAGCTCCACATCTCTGCCCAGCGCCATCTTGTTTGCCATAGCTGTAAACAACCTCCTTCGCTGCAGCCTTGACGATCTTTATTTATTATTTAATGCGCGCGTTGGGAGTGCACGTTGATTTAATACCTGGTCCTCATCTCAATCATGCTGTCATTGGTTTAGCTTCAGAAATGGGAGATGACTTGTGGAGAGCTGCATTCATATATATATCTCTACTTGCTGGAGAGGTCATGTAAGTTTTTTATTAGTCCTCCCAAATTCATTTCTGCACTATATAAAAATGGCCATTCCCATAAAGTGCGCTGGAGTATAGGGGGTGGAAATGCGCAGCCCTAGGCCAGACAGCAGGTAAAAAACAGATTAAAGTTTATGTTTGTCGAGTAAGAGCAGAGGAGGGGAGCTTTTTGACAACTTGGTGTAGTTTGAACGGGCAGTGGACAATGTGCGGAACTGCCCGGCAACAACTTTATACATAGAGACCAGGATCTGGAGTTGTGTTTGCAAATGTACGGTTTTAAAGGGGAGGACGACAAGAGTGCACCCTTTAAAACAATGGAAGCCATGACAGATGGGCACTTTGTCTGAAGACTAAAACTAAAACGATGTGGAAGTACTTGTTCTTACGAGTTGTCAGCTGACGGAGACACGGTAGATACTTCAGATGCTATTTTTTCACTGCTCAATCGATTATCAACAACAATGGACCTAGGTCAGCGTTTGTATCTAGGGTCAAAGGCGCGGTACCTGATTTTTACTGTCTTAAAACTGTGAAAAACAGAACTAGTTCAGTCGTCCAAAGTTACTCTTCCATTACTTTATGCAATCAGAGCATCTTAATTTTTCACCATGAGGAGTTTGTAAGCGCTTTTCACAACTTTCAGAGACCAGGGCGGGGCAGTTTTGCCGTCACAGTATGCTAACAACAACTAGCATGCTAACGCGCACTTCCTGATTCTCAGACAATGAAACGCTCTATAATTAGATGCAGACAGTACACAGCGGACTTATTTTGACCTCAAGATCTGCTTATGCAATACATCTGGAGCAAGACACATTTTGCTCTAATGAAATATTCAGGTAGACAAAATGATTCCTTCCTGATTTGAAGGATTTTGTGAGGATCTGTCCCAGTTTTCACCATTCAAAAGTTATACTTTATTGTTTTTGTACTAGAACTTTGTTTGTACTGTGGTAGTCATGACCAGTTTATAACCCCGTGCCCACTTGAATATTATTCAGATAAACAAGGCAACAGTGGACCTAGGTCAGCATTTGTAAATTTAATATTTTGATAAAAACAACAATGTACCAATGTATGACTTTGGTTCTGTCATAATCCAAACAACTAAGATTTAAAAGTGCTTAATAACAGATATTTTTTCATGTAGTCTGCACAGAAGCGGAGCAAAGGATCATGGTCTATTTAGTTCCCTATGTAGATTTTTAGCTATTGCTGCACCAAAACAATGAATTTAAGCAGAGACTTGTATATCTATATATTGCTATGGCCCACAATATTATTGTGAGACTTTTGACGATACAGTATCACAATATTTCGATTATAGTTAAGTCCCTAATAGTATGACACTATTACAATCTGAAAACTGTTAATATGATTATACCTGGTGCAGTGGTTCTCAAGTTTTTCAGTGTTCGCCCTCTGATCCGAAGGTTGGCGGATCAAATCCCGCTGTCGACTTAAAAAACATCATTGATAGGCGATCAAGATCCACTGACCCACAAGTAATCCCGCTGTCGACTTAAAAAACATCATTGATAGAGCGATCAGATCCACTGACCCACAAGTTAGCGGTGTGATTCTAGCTCCCACAGGTGAATATTGTTGTTGTCTCCTTTGGCAAGACATTTAACCCACGTCGGCCCGAGTGTCTGCGTACACTGGTGTATGAATGTGTGTGTGAATGGGTGAGTGGTTCTTTGATGTAAAGTGTTTTGAGTACCTTGGAGGTGAAAAAGCGATATATAAAAATGTGACCATTTACCATTACCTCAGGAGGCTACACTCACTCACTCAGAAATGAGTAAAGTACATCATTTTTCCATGTTTTTTTTTCTTACACTCGCTCAATAGTTCGCCTGTTTCTATTGCTGTGTATCTCGCGTGTATCTCTCCGCGGGGCCACTCTGGTTCGAAGCGTTTACTATCTTCATATCAGGCAGGTAACTGTTTGCTCATTCATGTATTCCCTGTGGAGTCCACCGCCCCCTTGTGGCCATTAGCATGCAGTAGCACCCGCAGGCCGTATCACAAAAGGCACTCTCTTACCTGTGTTGTGCTGCTGTGCTGGGTGTCTGCGGTTATGTTCAATGGAGGAGGTGAAAGAACATCATAAACTTAGTCTATACCAGGATTACACAGCCTCAAGCGGAATCACACACGAGGTCTGGGAGGTTAAAACATGCTAATATGGTAAAGAGCTACAATTTAGAATGATAATCTGGAATAACTAACTTTTATGAAAAATAGTGTGCAAATAAATGAGGAAAAGGAACCTTTATAAATTGTTAAGCTTAGCAAAAGAAGGTGGAATTGTTAAATGCGTTTGTACCTGATTTGAACTGTCTTAAAACATGTACCTCATGAATTCAGAACATCCTAATTATTCACCGCAATGAGTTTATGGGCGGTGCTGCTAACAACATCCAGCATGCTAACCGTACACTTCCTGGCCTGATTTGCGAACAAGAAAACTGTTTTAAATAAACGCAGACAGACTTATTTTGACCTCAAGAGCCGCTTATACAATCTATCTGTAGTGGTTTGGTAAGACACATTTTTTTTTTTATCAAATACAAGAGAAAAGTCAGGTAGCTTGGTAGGTTTAATAGAACTATTTCATTCTGCCCTGGGGCTTAGCGCATGCACTTTCATATTCACAACACAGACAGACAGTGAAGGCAACAAATATGATTTACTAGTAGCACGGATTTAAAGGTGCACTGTGTAACTTTTCTGGTGGATGGTGGTCGGCCACTTCCTTTTTTCCATGATGTTATTACTTTGCCTAGACTATTTAACAGTATCTACAGCTTTATAGAGACAAACAGTTGACTCCACCAGGCCAAGTTACAGGTCAGATCTGTGGAGAGGTAAGAATGCATAGTTCTTCATTTATTTTTAACAATAAAACACCTGAAATTGAATAAGTGCACGTTAGGTAAGTTAAATGCCCTACTATGGAACATTCCAGGCAAACCAATAATATATCCATGGAGACAAGCAGGCTGCAGACCTCCCACCAGAAAAGGTACAAAGTGCATCTTTAACCAAAAACCTTCTGGGGATGCAAACATTTTTTTATTTTAATGTAAAAACGTGTGATATTTGTAATGTTTGTCGATACATATTTGAGATGTTTTTATTGCTCAAAAATACCTTGAAAAACATTCTTTCTGTCAGCGGGTTCCCTCCCCCCTTGCCCTCACCTGCTCGTCTCCATGGAGATAAAAAAAGTTGAATTCCACAAACTTTTGTTCTTTTCAAAGACGATAAAAATTTAAGAAAATATAATTAACTTGTTGACGTACTTCAGCTGCCCCTTCAGAGGACGACCCGCAGCTAGCAGGCGAAACATGTCGAGAAAGTAATTACATCAGGATTTTTTTTTTATTTGTTTGTTTTTCAAAATAACCTAAAAGTTTGTCAAGTTGAAAAAAAACACAGATTTGTAGAAATGTTGTTGCTAAGGTTAAAAGCGCTGTACCTGATTTTTACTGTCTTAGAACATGAAAAACATAATTAGTTCATTTTAAACGGTTTGCAGTCATCCAAAGTTATTCCTCCATTACCTTTTGCATTCTGAACATACCAATTATTCACCATGATGAGTTTGCAAGTGCTTTTCAGAGACTGAAGTGGGTTCTTGCCGTCACGGTATGCTAACAACAACTAGAATGCTAACTACATATAGTATGTTAACAACAACTAGTATGGTAACAATAATAATGATTCTCTGGCAATAAAACGCTCTATAATTAGATTCCGACCGCACACAGCAGACTTATTTTGACCTCAAAACCTGCTTATACAATACAGCTGCACTGGGAAAAGACAAACTTTGCTCTAATGAAATATTCAGATACAGACAAAAAGATTCCTTCCTGATTTGAAGGATTTTGTGAGGACTTGTCCCCGTGTTACTAAGGGAATGTGACGTCCCCATAGCGTGTTACTAAGGGAATGTGACGTCACCCATAGCGTTTGGCTCCAGTCGAATGAAGCTCGTCGAGGCCAGTTATAGGGGCCAATTTGGAGATGAGTTCTATATTAGGAATTCCGACCGCGAGTATCATAGCAACCAAAGTGCCAATCCAGAGCGAGGCTGTTGAAGGTAACGCCGCTTCCCGCCCGCACCGCTGGTTTAGCAGGGAGTGGGCGCTTAGCAACGCTGTCAATCAAACCTGTTGCTAAGGCTAGTGGGAGCGACCTCGGGGGAAAGAAGGTACCGGATTTGTCTTTTATCAATGTTCATATCTTGAGTTACAGACACAATAGCGAAATAAAAACACCAGGATCATGTAGAGCGGGTTAAACGAACATTTTAGGACCAAAATGGATGGCGAGACAGCAGCAGTTACAGAGAGAGGGGCGACAGTTTTTCAATAGAAAGTGAATTGGAGCCAGAGTCGATGGACCTGGAAGCGCGCCCTATTTGGAACACGGCGACTAGCAGGTTAGCTATGTCCATTTAAATATAGAATCTATGTTTTTTTTTCCCCCCAAAAAGATACACTATATTGTTTTTGTATTAGACCTATATGTTCTGTACTGTGGTAGTCACGAGCAGTTTATAACCCTGAGCCCACTGGAGCGTTCAGCAGCAGAATATTGCCCACCGCGGATATTATTAAAATAAATAAGGCATTAATTGACAGTCCATGTTTTCATTAGCGTGTTATTATAGCAGAGTGCTGTGACACTGTGGAGAGACAGTCTGAATCACTCTGCTGTGTATGAGACGGCTGGGGACTACACCGGAGGAGTGTCAAGAAGACTTTATAATTGCTTTGTTTTGATTTAGAGAGGGTTTTTCTGTCTTAGATGGAACAAATCAATAAAAGAGTGGCACGGTTCAGCTGGAATTACAATACACAACCTTAACCTGAAAATAAATGTTATTCCCATTAGCTTTGCCTGCCTATCCTAATACACAGCTAAAAGAACAGATCTTTTAATGTTACAAAGATGTCAATATTCATACTTCATTTGTGCATTTGTTTTTACGTTTTGTCTGATGGTACCACAGCAAAAGTATATTATGCATCCCACATACCTGCCATGGTTCAAAAATCATGGTTAAAAGCAATTAGCAATCTTTAATTTTTGTCTAATTACGTCCTCATTTGAAGCCTGATTGGAAGAGAAAAAGGAACCTTTATAAATTGTTAAGCTTATCAAAAGAAGGCGGAATTGTTAAATGAATCGTACCTGGACGTCTTGAGGTCCAACCGGAGGAGATGGATGAAGTGTCTGGGGTGGGGGGAGGTCTGGGAGTCCCTGCTTACACTGCTGCCCCCGCGACCCGGCCCCGGATAAGCGGAAGAAGATGGATGGATGGATTGTACCAGGTTTGTACTGTCTTAAAAATGTACCTTATGAATTCAGAGCATCCTCGTTACTCACCGCAATGAGTTTATAGGCGTTTCTCGCGGTAATGCTAACAACAACAAGCATGCTAAAGGCGCACTTCCTGACCTGAATTGCAAACAAGAAAACTGTTTATAATTAGATGCAGACAGTACACAGCAGACTTATTTTGACCTCAAGAGCTTCTTATACAATATATCTGTTGTGGCGGAAGTCAGGATTTGACTGTTGGTCCTCTGTTGTCATAGCAATAACGCAATCCAAACCAAATTATTATATCTTCTCAATGGGGAAAGAACAGCAAGGAATCATTTGGCTGAAGCCCATGAATTGTGAGCATGGTTGCCTCTCAGATCTGACGTGTAACTTGGTCTGGCGGGGTCACCTGCTTGTCTCTGTGGAGATGGATACGTTTATTTATTTTATTTTTTGGTTTATTTGAATGGGGACAATGCACATAGTTTCCAACTGTATAGTCCCCTGGAGCACGAAAGACAACATTTACATTATACACAAAAGGTTAGTAAAAAGATATAAAGTGAAGAAGCCACATAAAAGCAGATTATTGGGTGAAACATACAACAACATAGCGTCAAAGCGAAAGCAGCACAAACAAATGACATTATTAATTATGGTCACAGACTTGATTCTTAAGTAACCATGATTTTGAAACCGTGATGTTTTTAAAGTTCTGTGTGCACCAGCGTTCCGTATACGAGATGGTGCAGTGTTCCAGAACTGGACGGCTCACTCTGAGAAAGCAGACCGGCTGGAGGCACTTTTTCTTAAGGGGACGACGAGATAATTTGAAGTAGCAGATATGGTGGGTCTGCTGCTCTGTTTAAAGAAACCAGAAAGTGGTGGAGGAGCTATGTAGAATTTTAAAGACCAGATTTGCGTCCTGAAATAATTATAACCAAAATGACACTGCTGAATCCTGCGCGTATCATCAATTAAGAAAATACAATTGGAGAACGAAGTAAGCAGAAAGCAGAGGGCGTATCCCGATGCGGGTGAAAAGTGAAAACGGGGGTTGATCGACAGTATGGCGTCTTGAAAATAAGATCGCTCAAACATGCACCAATCACTCCAAAAACAACTTCGGGTGAGTAAATGTTGAGGGGAAACAACTATAACATGGTTAAAAGCTCTGAAAAGTCAATTTTGCAGAATAGGTCTGCTTTAAATATTAAGATAATATTTGGTTTGAAATTATTAATCACTATGGCAACGGTTTTAATTTGACATCATTCTGGAAACCATGAATAACATCTCCATGGAGACAAGCAGGTGGCGTATACCCTCCATGAGAAACGTTACGCATTGCACCTTTACAGGCATCTGTCCAACCGTGGGCTGGTTTATTTATTTATCAAAACAAAAATTTGCAGGGAATTCTTCACTTTTGCTTAGTCTTCTCACAGTTAAAATGTTTTGTTTTAGTACAGCCTGCGTTAAAAACCTGCTAAACACCACCAAGCACAGTGTCAGTGTTGTTTGTCCAGTTATCAGTGGCCCACAGACCCATGTCCCTGCTCCAAAACCAGGACTGTGGGCAAATGTTGTGGAACAGGACCAAATCCCACTGCCATTATGGACAACACACCACACAGAGCAAACACCCAATCTAAAGAGGAGAGGAGGAGAGGAGGGGAGAGGGGGAGGAGAGGAGAGGAGAGGGGGAGAAGAGAGGAGAGGGAGAGGAGAGGAGAGGGGAAAGGGCTGGAGGAGGAAAGATGGAGAGAGAGAAGGTGGAGAAGTAGGAGAAGAGAGAGAGGAAAGAGAAAGAGGAGGAGAGAGAGAGAAGGAGGGGAGAGGGGGAGGAGAGGAGAGGAGAGGGGGAGAAGAGAGGAGAGGGAGAGGAGAGGAGAAGGGGAAAGGGAGAGGAGGGAGAGGAGAGGAGAAGGGGAGAGGAGAGGAGAGGAGGGAGAGGAGAAGGGGGGAGGGAGAGGAGAAGGGGAGAGGAGAAGGTGAGAGGAGAGGAGGGAGAGAAGAGAGAGAGGAGAGTAGAGGAGGGAGAGGAGTGAGAGTAGAGGAGAGGAGGGGAGGGAGAGCAGAGGAGTGGAGAGTAGGAAGAGAAGAGAGAAGTTGAGCTGAGGAGAGGAGTAGAGCAGAGGAGAGGGAGAGGAGAGTAGGAAGCGGAGGGGAGAGGGAAAGGGGGAAGAGGAAGCGGAGGTAGAGGATGGAGAGGAGGAGAGGAGAGCAGGAAGAAGAGAGGAGGGAGAGCAGAGGAGAGGAGCAAGAGTAGAGAAGGGAGAGGAGCGAGAGTAGAGGAGAGGACGGAGAGCAGAGGAGTAGAGCAGAGGAGAAGAGAGTAGGAAGAGAAGAGGAGGGGAGGGGGAGAGGAGAGGAGGGAGAGAAAGAGGAAGTAGAGGATGGATAGGAGGAAGAAGAGAGGAGGGAGAGAAGAGGAGGGAGAGGAGTAGGAGAGAGAGGGGAAAGGAGGAAGAGGAGAGGGGTGAGAAGAGTAGGGAGAGAAAAAGAGGAAGAGGAGAGGAGAGAGAGCAGAGAGAGAAGGAGGGAGAGCAGAGGAACGAAGAGGGAAGGGAGAGGAGAGGAGAGAAGAAGAGAGAGGAGAGGAGTGGAGGAAGAGGAGAAAGGAGGAAGAGGAGGGAAAAGGAAGAGAGAGAGGAGTAGTGGAAGAGAAGAGGAGGCAGAGGAGAGGAGAACGCTGTATCAGATTTGTCAGCTAAAGGAGGATTTGAGGATACACACCACGTTCAATGGAAGAGACCAAAATGTGCCAAAGATGGACAGTGCCAAAGGAGGAATAAGAGCCAGGTAAGATTTCAGTCAGTGACACTACCCATTCACTTTGATTTTTTTTAGCTATTTTGTGATACGGTGGAATGAAAATAATATTGGCCACTAAATTTGTTTATCACATTTGTTTTCATACAACACATTTTCTAGTAAAGTTTCTATGGCTCTAACTCTGTATTTATGCCAGAAATGAGCAGATGCAGCTGGTGTCTGTGAGAACACGAGTCACAACTTTCTACAAACCATTCCCCCATCAACCCAAAAGCATGTACAGCCGGTCAAATGCTCCAGCTAAGGTGGTCCTGAGCAAGACCAGCTCAAGATCTGGAGATGAGTCCCCCTGAGGGACAGGCTGCCCCAAGAGCACTGAAGGGTGGGTCAAATGAAAAGGACAAAAGTGTATCTTAACCTTAACGTACCTTAAACATCCTATATTATGCAACATTGACTCTTGTGAGATTTAAGCCATGTTATAATGTTGTTACCTCATTAAAAACACTTCATTACTAATCTGTTTACAGCTCCAAAGCTCAAAATGCTCTGTTCCACCTTGTGATGTTTTCAAGTTAACAGCTACCTTTTACCATTTGTTCAGTAGAGATTGGCTGAAATCATCCAAATGATTCTAGTGAAGGTGCATGGAGTTTAAAAACACAGTGTTACCACATGGCATCAAAACACTGTTTTCTGTTTGAGAAAAGAAGGCAGCCTAAATATACAGGGTTTGTCTCCAGGTATGTTTGCGATGAGGAAGCGACATTAGAACAGATCAGAAAATTGCGTTATATGGGCCATTTAACCTGTTTTGTTTGTTTTCAGTACCAGTACCTGAACAGTGCTTTTTTCAGTATTTTTTACATTAATCATGAATAACAAATATATATATATGAAAAAAATTATGACGTTATAATTATGATTCCATTTCATATAGAATTTTTTTTCACCATTCATTTGCCGCACATCTCTTTCTAATCTTTCTTTCTTTTCGGTACTAAGTAGTACCTAAACATTTTTTGTTTAAGGTAACTTTAAACATTACCCTACACACATCCGGAAATGTGCTAAACGTGCTTGTAAGTGAAATTGTAAAATTAAGTGCATAAATATGGTGACAGTAGCTCAGTTGGTCGAGTGTTTAGGCACTGATCCGAAAGCTGGCGCTTCACATCCTGCTCTTGACATAAACATCTTTGCTTGGCGGTGTCCTTCCAGCTCTCAATACTGTTGTTGTGTCCCTGGGCAAGACACTTAACCCTCTTCACCTCTGTTGTCTATGTACACTGATGTATGAATAGGTGAGTGGTTCCTTGATGCAAAGTGCTTTGAGTGCCTTGAAGATGGAAAAGTGCTATATGAAAATGTGACCATATAATACACTTGAGATAATACTCAATAATACTTTGCGCTGACGTCACACTGGGGGCGTTCTATTTGTATCTCCATGGTGGAGTGTTCAGTGGTTACCTTGGAGACACTGAGAGACACATGAGAGTGACTGAAAACACTGTTGGCTAATGCTAGCTACCTTATGGCTGTAATGTTGTTTGAGAGGGACGTGTTTAACAGCACAGATCAGCTCACCTGTTGTAGTTCCAACTCAATCAGTTCTTTATGATCAGATTGTGTTCAAATAAAGCTCAGATTAACGTCTTGAGTGTCAGACAGAGAAGTACCTTCAGTTAGCATCACACCCCCAGGGAATGTGAATGACTCCAGCTGCAAAGTGTCAATTATTCGGCTCTTTTTACACACCTGTGCACACCCGAAAATAGTTTTTGGTGCTGACATATCCCCTCCTCTGCGTTGTCTTAATATTTATCAAAGTTTGTATTATTTATTTATTGCAGAGCGGCCATTTTGTTTTCATTGATTTATTTATGGAACAACAAGTGTGTGTAGTGTGGACTTGTGGGATGTGTGATTGATGTGGACAGGCGTCAGACGGAGCTCAGTCACAAAACAGCAGTGGGAGAGACTGGTAGGATCATTTAAAGTGACAGGCTGCTCTGAAGTGCTGATGGGGCAACAGTGCGCTCAAAAATAACTCCCCTCTCTCTGGCATATATTACTTTTGCCTGCAATGACAGTGAAAATTTAAAGGTACAGTGTGCAACTTCTCAGGTGGACGATCCGCCATCTCCTCGTCTCCATGGAGATGTTCCCGCATTGTCTAAGATCTTCACAATAGTATTAAAGTTATCTGTGCTTTATAATAACTACACTTTAATTAGACTTCATAAAGAATCAGCAAAGACCTAATTCATAATGAACCAATAGTTTACTGGGAATATTTCAGTGTTAAAGTCTGTTCGCAAAGGGATAAGTTTTACCTCAGGACGTCTGTAAAACTGAAATGACCCACGACATCTGTTTTTTGTGTGTCTCAAACGTTGTTTCTTACCATGTTGATGCGATCGGTGAGCAGAATAAAAACAGGTAGTTTAGTGACATTGCTAATCCTGCACGAATGCGCATAAAAAAACATTTGTTCATTATGGTCTAAGTCACTGTTCATGCTTTATTAAAGGCGCTGTACCTTACATTCTTCAAAAACAGAACTAGTTCATTTTAAATGGTTTCCGAGGTATTACTCAGTTAACGTGTGCATTCTGAGCATCAATCAGTCACGATGTGTCTATAAGCTCTTTTCACAACTTTCAGAGACCAAAGCAGAGTTTTGCCATCACAGTAAGGCTAACAACATCTAGCATGCTAACAGTGCACTTCCTGAATATCCAACAATAAACCGCTTTATAATTAGATGTAGATAGTACGCAGTAAACCTATTTTGACCTCAAGAGCTGTTTATATGTTATATACGGTATGTGCTGGAGCAAGACACATTTTGCTCAAATACATGAAAACAAAATGACGGTACAGGCCCTTTAACGCTAATTAAGGTGTTGTTATTGTCAAGCGTTACCAAGTTACCAATTGGTTCCGTGCACAACGGTAGCCGACTAGTTCCAATCAGAGGGACAGTCAGCGTGACCATTTCCACTGTAATGTAATGTCTACGAGGTTTTTGTAGAGTCACGCTAAAATCAATAAATCCTGACAGATCAAGCAGTGGACAGGGAGCTGCGGGTGGATGTCACTGACATGTTAAACACTTTACACATGTGAGGAAAACTTCACCCTGTGTTTACAAAGGTACGCCTTTGTGTGTCAAGGCTAATGCTAATGCTAATTTCAGCACCTAATAAATAATAATAATAAAAATAATAATAATAAAAACGCCACTGACTGAAATAATCTACATCCAAAAATAATTGGGTCGTCCTTACAACAAATTTAATTTTGTTATTATGTTACATTTAACATCCACCTGCAGCTCTCTGTCCACGGCCTGATCTGTCAGGATTTATTGATTTACCGCGACTTGGCAAAAACCTCATAGACATTACATTACAGCAGAAATGGTCGCACTGATTGTCCCTCTGATTGGAACTAGCCGCCTACCATTGTGCACAGAGCCAATTCATCTCCATGTTTTTCAAGACATTTTTGAGCAAGAAAAACACACGACTGAATACATGCATGACAGATAAGTTTAACGCTATAGGGTGGAACATTACAAAGCAATAACATCTCCATGGAAACAAGCAGGTGGCAGACACTTCACCAGAAAGGTTACATAGTACAAGTTTAAAGTGAAAGATCTGATCCAAAGCAGATGGTCAGATCTCTGGGGCTGCAGCTCAAGGCTAGACTTTCATTGTGCATATTAAACAGTGAGTGTGCATTAAGATGAAAGACCGTACCATTATAGACAGGGCGCCACGTTCTACATTTTAATTTGGAATTCACCGCGGGTATATTCTTTCAGATACAGATAATAAAGTAAAGGGGATGTTTAAGAAGCAATACTTTTAATTGCGTTCCCAGTCGGATTAGTAAGTGAAGGCTGTGCTGTATAAGATATTTTAGCCCAAAGGAACATGTCAGTCAAAACAGATGTTTATAGCCTGAAATAATCTAGTTCATTGTACTATACATACAACACAAATCTTCCTTTTTTGGTGGAGGGTTTGCCATCTGCTTGTCTCCACGGAGATGTTATTGCTATTAAATGTTCCACAGTATGGCATTAAACTTATGTAAGTCACAGGGCAAATCTGTGGAGTGGCAAACATGCTCACAGTCAGAATGCATCTTTTTCAAGGTATTTTTGTAGCAACTAAACACCGGTAATACAAGGTAGATGAGCAGGCCCGTCAACAGAAATTTGGGGGCCTGGGGGAAGAAGCCTCACATGGGGCCCCCTCTAATATATATGAAAAGGAAGAGAGTCCCTTGTAGATAAGTGTAATGCCATATGGAAGAACATTCCAGGCAAAGCAATAACATCTCCATGGAGACAATCAGGTGTTGGAACCTCATCCACAAAAGTTAGATAGAGGACCTTTAAATATATACGCAATATATTTCTTAGAGACATAAAAATCAGGAACAGACTGGACATAATGGAATAAGATGCACTCCAATTAAAGAATAATGACTTTTGAAGATTTGTATAACCATTTAGAAGTACTTAATTAAAGCTCTGCATTAGACTGGTGTTGTGCCAGTTTAATTTGCTCTTTCATCATTAGTATCCCTCACTGCAGCGTCAGAATATATTTGAGTTATACTGAACATTACATCATTTATCGGATGTTTTATGGCAACTGTACAAGTGTTTGGTCATTTTTATTTTATTTGTTCCATTAAGTATATAGGCTCTTGCAGGAAAACCAAATATGGTTTGTAATTGTAGATTTGAGATACCTATGTACGATTCAATAGTCCTATGTTATACCTTTTATGAGTGAGGGAAGGATGGAGCGTGAGATTGATGGGCAGATTCATGCAGCGTCTGCAGAAATGCACTCGCTGTATGAGACTGTTGTGGTAAAGAAGGAGCTGAGTCGAAAGGCAAAGCTCTCGATTTACCGGTCAATCTACGTTCCTACCCTCACTTATAGTCATGAGCTTGGGTAATGACCTCAAAGGACAAGATGGCGGATACAAGCGGTCGAAATGAGTTTCCTCTTCAGGGTGGCTGGGCGCTCCCTTATGGATAGGGTAAGGAGCTCAGTCACATGGGAGGAGCTCGGAGTAGAGCCGCTGCTCCTTCACATCGAGAGGAGGCAGCTGAGGTGGCTCGGGCATCGGTTGTGGATGCCTCCTGAATGCCTCCCTGGAGAGGTGTTCCGGGCATGTCCCACCGGGAAGACCCAGGACACGCTGAAGGGACTATGTCTCTGGGCTGACCTGGGACGCCCCGGATTTGTAGATTTGTTTTGCAGCAATTTTCAGGTTTGGTATTAATGTTCATTTAGTAGATGTCAGGGTGGCAGAAAAGTGACATAGTGCACCTTTAAATCGCAGAAGAGTGCTTAAAAATTGCACCTGCAGACAAAGTGAAGTGGTTTGAATAATGCTAAAAACAATAGCTGCTTACATTGAAGTTGATTTAGTTGAAGGCATTTGAATCGCTGAATTATCCAAACGAGTCAAGTGAAGACGAATGGACTATAAAAACATGGGGTTGCAAGGTTTATAACAACTGCACTCTGTTGAATTACCATTAGCAGTAATAGGTTTGTCACCCTTATATGAGATACTGTGACGTGCAGAAAAACATCTTTAGAGTCAAGCTGTTATTAATTTTAAATGTGAACGAGGAGCTTGCATCGCATGTTAATTACCGTCTATCACCTTGGAGCGAAAAAAGGCTACAACAAAGCACCAGGCAGAGGCGCCTCTCAAGGTCTTACTGTACATCTGTAAAAACAATGGCATTCTTTGTGTCGCATATTTGTCTAATAAGTCTCATCTCATCTTCTGTTGTGCACACCTCTGTTTACTGATAAAGGTGGGTAATTTGTTGTATTATTACTCATTATAGTACAGAGTTTGTTGGGTTGATTGAAGTTTTCTATATCTATCGTCCTCTTGAAAAGTTTTGGCGTAATGTGATTTTGCACAAAGACCTTGGGATTGGTCTTAGTGTAGTCCTGGTTTGAGTCCAGTTTGGTCCTCGTTCTGATGTGAGGTGTGAGGGAAAATATTCTCAAGTAAGTGTAACGTTACTTCAAAATAATATGCAGTAGTGGTTCAAGAAATGACTCAAGTAAGAGTAACTTAAAGAGTAACTTTCGGGACGTAACATCTGATTTATAATTTGAAGTAATTTAAATTGAAAGGACCAAATATTAAATAATGAACAATATCTGGTATTTTCAAAGGATAGGTACAGAAATAAGACAAACTAAATCATATCTAAAGGAGCGATGCAAGAAACACAAATGTTCAAATGATTTCATATTGTCGACATAAAGCTTTTGTCACTTGTAGACTTACTCCAAAACTTTTACTCAAGACTACTGTTACTTCAATACAAATATTACTCAAGTAGGAGTAAAGGTATGCTGCTAGAAAAGTATAATTTCTTTAAAAAGTTACTCAAGTAAATGTAACTGAGTAAAAGTAAGTTAGTACTACCATTGAATATTGCAATAGATATTATCATTATCGTGCATTCATCTGCAGTTGAGGGTCTGTGGACTGTCAGTTAGTCATTTAAAAGCCTTTTAAAAGTTGCACATGGTCTGAGTGTAGAGCATGGCTCATAAACACTTTGGTTAGTTTTGCTTTTATAACTCCAGACTCCAGGCCGTAAAACACAGATGAACTGTTTCACGAGCTCACTTATAAATATTATCACAAACATTAAGATTTCTACACAATAAAAAAACAATGCAATAAAAACAGCTCCCATGGAAACCCTCTTAAAATGTTAATAAATGTAATTACAGAGCCTGCGACGCTCTCTGCACCTGCTTAATTACCAACGTGCTATTTTACTCCTGTACTGCCCTGGTTCAACAAATCCTTTATGGAAGATGTATTCAACTGTTTGGGTTTGTGGAACGTTATTTAAGAGATGGTTGTAAACTAGGATTGTCAAAAGTATCGGAAATCAGATACTCATTTGAGCAAGTATTGGGACTACATAAGAAACAAATGAACCTTTCCTGAATAGCTTTAGAACGATCTTATCAGCTTATAAAAATAAGCACGTTACATACATGTTATAGAGTTTTGAGAAGTTTTCCAGTCAAAATGTATGTAATGTATGTGTTTTATTTCTAAAGGAAACTTCATTGCACATTTAGTATTTAACTGGTTTTAAATGCCATATTGTCCTCTTAAAGGTTCACCATCTTTTCTGATGGAGGGTTCATAAAGGTGATGTCACTTTGCTTGGAATGTTCCACTGTATGGCATTTATTGCTCAAGAGTTTTTATTGTTCAAAAATGAGTAGGGCGCCTCTCCATAGACTTGACATGTAACTTGGTCTGCTGGTGCTAGTAAAACATTCCTGGAAAAGCGATAATATCTTAATGGAGACAAGCAGGTGACAGACCCTCCACCAAAAATGTTACATAATGTAGCTTTAACGGAAGGCCTTCCACCAAAAATGTTACATAGTGTAGCTTTAAATAAGACTCAAGCAAGTCCCAGGTCTTATGTTTGTCAGTGACCCTCATATATGTACATTGTGGAGTATTTTAGCAAATCGTTTTGCTCTGGAGTCAAATGCTTAAGGGGGACATATTCTTATCCTCCTTGCATAATTCTCTAAATAATTTTTCAAGGTTGTCAGGAAAATAGAAAAACAAAAAAAATGCCTGTCAATAAGAAAAGTGGTTTGTATTGTTCTAAAAATGTTCTGATTGACCAAGGTCAGAGACAGAAAACTTAATTTGGCCAAATGCAGTTATGAGGCTGGCGATATGTAAAACAGACTTTTATGAGCTTTTAACCATGTTGCAATGGTGTTCCCTCATTATTAGGTCACTCAAAGTTGTATTTTGATTCCTGCATGTCTGGGTAATCCTGCATTGTCTCATATTCAAGGCTTGAGTGCTCAGAAAAATTCAGTTTTCACCTACCCCCTATCTCCGCCCACAGCTGTGTACTTAACTTCCAACTATTCCCAAAAAATATGTCTCCAGGTCATACATGTAGGGATCATAGTAGACATTTTTCAACAGGTGACACAAGTATGTGAGTATCTGCTGCTTGCTATGCTTCTATTAAGAGGTGGGCCTTATATTGAGAGGTGGGCCTTAGATCTGATTTCTTTATTATTATTAAGCCACTTTAAATCAATATTGTGGTTTGCAATGAACAAAAGGTGAAATTCAATACTAAATATTCCCCCAAAACGTAACATATCTTTTTAACAACCTCCCCGTCCTGCGATCACGTATCTTTCTTACTTATCTCACGCAACTGCTGATGAAAGTAAGTGAACAGTGAATAGACCCGTGCAGCTTTCTGTTGCGTCTCTGTTTCCTGTGATAATCCTCTGAATGATCGTTGTTGAGCAGTGGATTGGATTTTAATGGACCCTGCACAGTGATGCAAACTGCAGCCTCTCTCTGCAACCTCAGCTCGATCTGTTGACATACCATAATAGCCTTTGTCTGAGCAACACTGCACTGACAGATTCAGCCAGGACCACAAACACTTTTCAAGTGATTTGATTGGGTTGTACTATGTGCTCTTAGCTGTAGAAGAGATTTTAGCACTACAGAGTCAATTGCGTGTCTGACTGCATCAAATATTCTTCGAAGACTGTAACGTGAAATACATGAATAAAGCCTAGCACAGAAAATCATAGACTGTATATATAAATGGGCATAGCTAACCCGCCCGCCGCCCTGTTCCAAATAGAAAGTGAGGATGGGCGCGCTTCCGGCTCCATCGACTCTGGCTCCAATTCAATTTATAGTGAAAAACCGTCGCCCCTCTCTCCGTAACTACTGCTGCCAGGCTCGGCATTTTGAACTTAAAGTGTTCATATTAACCCGCTCTACATGATCCGGGTATTTTTTATTTCGCTATTTTGTCCGTTTATCAAAATATAAACATTAATCACGCACAAATTAGGCGTCTTCTTTCCCTGAGGTCGCTAGCGTTGGCAACAGGTTTGATTGACAGCGTTGCTAAGCGCCCGCTTCCTGCTAAACCAGCGGTGTGGGCAGCCTTCAGCACCATCGCTCCATATTGGGTCTGTGGTTGCTATGATACCCACAGTCGGAATGCCAAATATGGAACTTAGCTCCAAATTTGCCCCTATAACTGCTCTAGCCTCGATGAGCTTCATTTGACTGGAGCCGAAGGCTGTGGGTGACGTCACACTCACTTAGTCCACTTCTTTATACAGTCTGTGCTCATCACCTTTTGCCAACTTTAGCATCACTGTGATTGGTGAGGGCCAACTCTAAGTCACAGAGCAACAGCCATATTAGCCTCATTATGCCCCAGGGCAGCTGTGGGTCCAGGAATATTATACCGTCACTGTACCAATTATGACTTGAATGAATAAATAAGGAGTTCACCAAAATACAAAAGCACAAAAGAGTTGAAATTACTAATATTTTCTCAGTTGATTATTGGTCCAACGTGTTTAAAAATCTGAAGATGTATAAACTGCAGTTCAATTGTTTTAAGGGTCCATTTTGGTAAGTCGGAAATAGCTGCTCTCTGAAGTGGAAAGAAATATATCCGGTACATCTGCTGATTCATAGTAACTTGTTCATTGACTTATCTTTGAACTCCCATTTCTTAACTAAATTCGGTACATCCTCTCTGATCCTGTCCTCAAAAGTCCTGCTGGAGAAAATCCTTGTTAAGCTTTGCGCTCCGAAGCCTAACATTCCCGATCCGTTGAATCGCTCTCCGCTTACAGAATCTTTCATTTCTGTAAAGGAGGGATCACTCGTCCTATAGCATTGGGGGTAGATGGATGATTCATACTATTCTAGATGGCAAAAGCATTGATTTAAAGTTTATATGTCAGGTTAGACTAGTTTTTCTTTTGTATTTTTGCTTTTTCTTGGTGAAGTTTATCATTTTACCTCTGGTTGCCAGATATGAAATATGTAGAGGTAATTCCATAAGTGTTACCTAGCAACCATAACATTAACAAGGCCCAAAACTTGTCTAAATTGCACAATAGTTATGATGAGACTAATAAAAATTGATGACACTTTTATTTTATTAAATGAAGGTTTAAACTGACAGAAAAATGCCTTTAGAAAGAATTTTCAGTGCTGATGACGTAGGTAGAACTCACCACTACTATTTTTGTACTTTTCTTTTCAACTTTTTTCCGCAAACTGCCACTTAAAGAAGAGCTCTTATTCAAAATTGGCTTTTTAGAGCTTTCAAGCATGTTGTAGTTGTTTCCCCTCACCATTTACTCACTTGAAGTTGTATTTGGAGTGATTCGTTCAGAAAAAGCTGAAAACCTGACGTCTGCACTTAAACATCACGTTTCGTCCTGATTTAACTCTGTCAGATCTGCAGCCCATATATCAACTTCCCCACGGCCCACGCACTCCCCATGTTCATCAAATCCTTATTAATCATTATTAGCACTAATGTGTAAATGGCACTTAATGACTGTTTAATTTTAGCATCTTGTTTATGCAGCTCAGGATGGTGAAATGTTAACTCTGTGGTTTTAATGAGGCTTAATTGAAATCTATGTTGACAAGTAGTGCGACAGAGAAGGCAGGAAGGGCTAATGAAATAATTAGCTTATTTTACTTGTGGGACATGTTTGTCTTAGTTAGCGCTACATATGTGGTCAAAATGTTTACTTTGATAAATACTCTTAATTCATAAATATATTATCCAACTGTAACCGCTCACTCTGATGCTTAAAGGTGCACGGGGGAACTTTTCTACTGGAGTGACAGCGTTCAACTGTGGGAGCTGGAATCGCACCGCCAATTTGTGAGTCAGTGGATCGGACCTCCTCTACCAATGATTTCTATATTGTGAGTGGGATTCGAACCACCAACCTTCGGATCAGTGGACAATGAGTACAAAAGGCTGTTCAGTTACTGTATATTTCATGGGTCACACTTCTTGGAACAGCTGTTTAAATACTTGAGAATCCTTTTCCATTTTTATTACCACTTATTTTATGTTGGCAAAAAATCCAATAAATCAGTAATTCATTTTTTCTTCCGGGAATATTTAGCTTCAATGTCAGTTCGTTTTTGCAGTTTTTATGATTGGTACTTAATCTCTGATGAAGATAAATTTAAACTTTTTTGGTGACAGGATTGGCATTTCAAAGATATTTCACCTGGCTCACATCGGCCGCTGGCTCACATCGGCCAATTCCTAGAACGGACTATTCTTGAGATGAGGAGATGACTTAGGCAGAGGGAGAACTAATGTAAAAAAAATATTCCCCACTGAATATGAAAAAGTAGAAGTAGGAAATTGTCTTTGTGTGACTCATAGACTGTATATATAAATGGACATAGCTAAGCTGCTAGCCGCCGTGTTCCAAATAGAAAGATCATGGGCTGCGCTTCCGGCTCCATCGACTCTGGCTCCAATTCACTTTACATTAGAAAACCGTGGCCCCTCTCTCTGTAACTGCTGCTGTCAGACTCGTCATTTTGGTCTTAAAATGTTCGTATTGACCCGCTCTACATGATCCTGGTATTTTTATTTCGCTATTGTATCCGTAACTCATGGTATGAACATTAATAAGAGACAAACCATCTGCCTTCTTTCCCCGAGGTCGCTCCCTCTAGCGTTAGCTTGACTGACAGCGTTGCTAAGCTCCCCTTCGCACCCGCTCCCTGCCAAACCAGGGATGTGGGCAGGAAAGGGTGTTACCTTCGACAGCCTCGCTCCAGACTCTTTGGTTGCTATGATGCTCGTGGAATTCCAAATATGGAACTTGGCTCCAAATTCACTCCATTCACTTGATGAGCTTCATTTGACTGGAGCCGAACCCTGTGGGTGACGTCACACTCACTTAGTCCACGTCTTTATACAGTCTGTGGTTTGAATGTAACAAATGCTTTTGTCTCAGCTCTCTGAACATTTCTAAAGACAGACAACTCTTGATGAGATACTATGGGAAATGCGCAATGAATAGCAAAGTGCTAATGACTGATACTTTGCAGCTGACGCCATTAACATTCTCTGGAGCTGTGAAGCTAACCAGAGGCACCACACAGTTTGAAGCTCTGTGACTCAAGTTAGATTTGAATCTAACTCAATCTGACCATAAAGAACTGACTTAGTTGAAATAACAGGTTACAAGTGCCTCTCAAATTACATTACAGTCATCCCCTTAAGGATCTTTTTTTCATTTTTTTTTTTTTTACATTGTCATAACATTCCCTTATCAAGAACATACCTTAATTTTCATCACTGGACTCATTTTTTTATTCAATTGTCAGTTCAATTTTATTGTCTTTCAATATTAGGATATATTTCCCAAACATAAAAAATAAAAACTTTAACAACCATTGCAATTTAACATAAAAAATGGTCATATTTGTTCTTTTAAAGTCAGGCACCAACCCGCATGCTTTTACTGACAGAGGATTGGTTGTAGACCTTTCAATTGAAATAAAAAAACAAGCTAATAAAAGGAATGAGTGCATTTCGTTCTGGATTAAAACCTCATTACTTGAACAGCGCTAAGTCTCCAACTTCAACTTGCTATATATTTTTCCTTCAGCAAGAACTGCCGAAACAAAAGTAGCACAAACTACAATAAACTCTTCTTACTCTGACCCAGAAAACAGCAGGTCTGGTCTCGGCACGTCATTTTGACTTTATAATTCTTTGATCCACTGTGCGATGTCTGGATTCATTTCAACCCCATCCAGTCTATGTACCCGGGTCATGTACAATGGAACGACAGACACCGTTTTATCTGCATTCAAGATATGCCAAAAAGTACCGCTCTCAAAGACTATAGCAACGTCACTGCCTAGACTTACCTACGCAGAATATGCCACGGTGAGATAGTCAGATAGTATTTTGAGAGGCAAGACTACTACTGTATAAACAAACTTTGAACTTTGCAGCACAGCACTTTGATACATTTTAGAGTCTAGAAGTTTTATGAAACTTGGTGCCAAATTTTGAACATCTCACTTCTTCTTCTTGCATTGTCAGGGGATACAGTCAGATTGTTTAAATGCATAATTTGCATGGGTAAGAAATTAGGACGATAATTCAATTCAAGTTTATTTGTAAAGCAACAGCTGACCACAGTGCTTCACATAAAAGTTAATAAAAAACAAATATACTTAGGCAAAGAACAATAAAACACCAAGATATCCTGTCTAGCTAGTATTAAATGCCAGGGAGAAGAGGTATTTTCAGGGTTTTCAGTCATCAGGAATGTTTCACAGTAGGACAATACCTATCTCCATGGAGACAAGCAGGTTACACTACCAAGCAAAGTAACAGGTTTGGGGAGAGGCGACCCCACAACTAGTAAGAGCGAATGATTTTCAAGGGATTTTGTATTTCACCTGTAACTGAATAAATTTGTTCATTGTCAAACATTTCTGGCAAATGAATAAATGTAGAAAAGCAGGTAGCAGACCCTGCATCACAAAAAGTTATGTGGTAGTGTAAAAAGATGTGCTTTGGGTATTGATTGCAAGTTCAACGCTTCACCATTTGGTTTGAAAAAGTGGTCAAGTACCGTTACAAAAAACATCTTCTTTTGTGAGATGGAGCCGATGGGCCAACACCAGTGCCATATAGCGTCATTATTGAACTTTTCCTTTTGGATTCCCTGCCTCTGCTCTTAACCTGCTGGTCGAGTATCAGTCCGCCACACTTGGCCTTTTTGGTCGTTTAACATCTGAGCATGCTTTCGAGGGCTGTTTGTTGACACGCTTGCTTGGGCTGTCCACTTCAGCGCTGGCCCTTTCTAATATCGGCCCGGCTCTTACCTACCGGCCTAATAGGAAAACTGCCGGGCCATGGAGAAACCTGTCTGATCGCTCAATGCACTTGTTTTGGTGCACTTTACACTCTCCTGGTCAAGCCTGACAGTGGACAGGGAGCTTGGTCCTATTCAATGGCCATCGTAAACTTGAGCTGAAACTACTTTGGGCAGAGAGAGGTAGAGTAGCCAAAAATCGTACTTAGGTTAGATAACATTACTTCAAAATAATAGTACTGCTTAAAACAAAATATTACTCAAGTAGTGCGACAGAGAAGGCAGAAACGGCTAATGACATAATTCGGATTTGCTTATTTTACTTGTGGAACATGGCAAAACGTTTGTCTTAGTTAGAGCTAAATGTGGAGTGAAAGCCACATGCTTATCTCCATGAAGATGTTATTAATTTGCCTGGAATATTCCACAGTATGGCATTAAACATATCTAACTAGTATTTAGTAACGGTACATGGCCACATTTTTATACAGCGCTTTCCCACCTTCAAGGCACTCAAAGCACTTTACATCAAGGAAACGCTCATAAATTCACACACACATTCACACACCAGCGTACGCCGACACTGAGGACGAGGGGGGTGAAGTCTCTTGCCCAAGGACACAGCAACAGCGTTCAACTGTGGGAGCTGGAATCGCACCTGCTCTACCAATGACGTTTATGCCGTTTATGTTGAAGCAGGAGTAGAAGTACGGTGTCCGCAAGTCAGGTTTTCTCAGAAAGTACAGTAAATGTAACTACTGCAGTACAGAAAAACATAGGTATTCAACGTTCTATGCTGTTAAAATCAGTTCTGAAGATGAGAGACAGGCTTCTACTCTGGAACGTCCGCTACCTGCTTGTCTCCATGGAGATGTTATTGTTGTTTGTGGAGAGGTGACCAGTAAGAATGCATGTCTTTCAGAATAAATGCTTCATCAATACAAACATTGTTACTGAATTCATGCAAGATTTGTTTAATGCCATACTGTGGAAGCACTAGCAGAGACAACATGGAGGTAAAGCAAACAGTCCATGTGTCTCTCTTGTTCTGTAAAGCAAAGCGCAGAGCATTACTTTGAGAAGTCTGTTCTACAAATAAACTTCCCTTGCTTCATAGTCCTATGAGGTTCATTTGGTCTTCTGATAATTTATTTTAATAAATTCTTTTTTCAGACCAAGGTTTACAGATGGCGCTGTTGTCCTGCCTCCAGCTGACCGGAAATGTCACAGAATATTCTATTAAAATAAATTCCCTTGCTTTAGATAAGTTTGATGGGGTGATTTTGGTTACAGAATCTATATGTCTACCACGTCAGTAGAAGGCAAACTCCAGGGGCTCTCTCTAATAATACGGCATGATGAAATTTGTGGAGGTATGAACCTTTGTGCTTTAGCTTTGGAGATGTTCTTTCAAGCCCACACCTTTACACAAGCTTTGATAAATTACCTTTTAAAGATTTTCACACAAAAAGCACTTAGAAACACTTGCAGAAACTTTCTCAGTAAAATGTTTTTTGTTCACAATCCAGACACACCACACCGTAGTTATATTCATTTTTGATAAAGCAGTTTTGTGAAATTTGGATCTTTATTTTTCCAATAGCCAGCCCAGTGCAGCCATTTGTTTAAGAGACTTTATAATCATTAATATTTATAAGTGGTTTCGGGGTACTATTAACCAAATGATAAACGATGTACAAAGTTTCTTAAGGGGCTCTAATAAAAACCAAGAACGCCGGGGGGTTCAGGGAAACTTTGTAAACTAAAGTCGATCTTTCATTTGTCTGAAGTTGGGGTTAAGATTCACAATGGTAAAGGTAATAAAATTTACTTAATTTAATCTAAAACAGAATGGGACAATACCACATTCTAAAATTTGTGATATTAGAAAAAAAATTCTTAGTGGTTAATTGTAATTAGTATGCTCCAGAGGGACGATCTTCTGTGATTGGTCATGAGAAGTGATGGAGTTTAGGAACAGGGTTATAATTAGGAAACAGGTTAGGGTGCACTTTGCCTGGATGTTCCGCATTATAGCATTAAACTTGTCTGTCTTGCATTTGTTCAGTTTCCATAGGTGGGAGCGGCACCTTTTTCCACAGATACGACCTGTAACTGGCTTGGTTGCGTCACCTGCTTGTTTCTGTGGAGACGGATACGTTTAATGCCATACTGTGGAACATTCCAGACATAGCAATAAGAAATCTATAGAGACAAGTGGGTGGCGAAACCACCATCAGAAAAGTTACATAGTGCACCTTTAAAGAGAGGGTATTACATTTCTGTGGGGTATTAACTGCTAACACACAACATATTTAGTTCATCATGTTACCTTTTATTGTTTTTAAAAGGCTAAATATGCCAAAACCAACGTATTAACAGTGTATTCACTTTTGTTTTGATGCTGTGAGTCTCCCCTCCCTTTGCTCTCTATACTAAGTCTCTCCCCTTTCAGAGCGCTATCACAACACAATCTACTGCACATCGCATCAGGTTTGTGAAGCTGTAGAGTGTTGTTTTGTATCCTGCTTTTGTATATTTATGGATAATTGTCGAGTGGGAGCACGGATGATGTGGACTTGTGGGCGGAGCATTGGTCAAATCTTACAGCTAACCATAAGGAGGGTTCGAATAGGGTCCAGGAGAGATTGCTAAATTACTCAAACATGCATGGATGACATGTGAAACCTCTTCAGGTACGTTTTTGATGAGGGACCAATGTTATAACATGGTAGAAAGTCCGATTTGGCATAGTAACCCGTCTTTAAAGTTAAAGTTAAAGGAAATGGTTTGGGTTAGTTACAGTGTTAGAAGCAGTCACTTAAATAAAATGTAAATATATAACAGTTTAGGCTCGTCCATAGCGATAGAAGTTTACTCGCTACCGTGACAACCAGAGCGATGTCATCACTTCGATCCCTCCGGAGTCGACTATATCACTCTATCTATTCCGTGTCCACCTTTTTGAACTGACTGTCAGCCACTACTCCCATTTTCAACAGTCATTTCTTTCTTGTTTCTGTATTCTCCCTCTCTCCCTCACCTCTCCCTCCATCTTCTATCTCTTGCCACCTCTTCGCTCGCTGAGAACTTCACTATCAATTGTCTCAAATTGTCGTTCTGCCGACATCAAAATGGAGCCATATTCCCATAAAGAACACTGTTATTGCTGTAATAACGATAACATATTTTCCAATGGAGTCCGCGACAACTTTCTCTAACCTTTGCACATGACCAGTTAGCAGTCTATCTAGCCATTCCCTGAACTTTTGGAAGATGCTACTTCATTGTATAACCTATAATTGTGTGCACTTAAAAGGACAACTACATCTGCTGTAATAGGGGGAAACAGCATGGGGGAAGCTGTTTGGATATAGGCCTATGGAGGACTGCAGAATCAACACATTATATTGAGTTGCGATGCGTTTAAAGCCCCAATAACTACAAGTTTTATCATCCCAGCAAAGAACCATGATATATCTAACGGAGGATGGTAACCGGCTTGATCAATAGCAACGACGCGAGGTACTGAAATATCGTCTATTCAAAAACACTTTGTACACTGGCTACGTATAAGCTTGGGTGATTTATTTCAGTTAGAGAGATAGTGCCTTCACTATAGCTGCAGTACTGCGTGGGGAAGCTCTTAACCGACGATTTGAACCAGACTAAAGATGACATTTTTCACCACTAGGGTTCCTCATTACAATTAGCACAAGTACATTTGAGCACCTAATTGCCCTGTAAATTTGAACTTTCTGGCTAACGAGAAGCATAGTGTTAGATTGGTGAACATAACGCTGGTTAATTTGCAGTATTTTCTGTTTCATTGGAATTGTGAGCCTACATATTCTTTTACACTGCACTTGTGTTGCTCATATGGCCTTATAATTGTAGTGAGCTATTACGGAGTACAGATAATGTAACCAGTTTTAGCAATGTAGCCTTATGTTCAGTGTTTTTGCAGTATTTGAACAAGTTTAGAAAAGTGAAAATAATGAAATAAAACTACTTAAACTTTGGAGAAAAGTAGTGTGTAACTTTTCTGGTAGAGGTTCTGCCACCTGCTTGTCTCCACAGAGATGTTCTCGCTTTGCAACTATTAATTTTCCACATTACAGAATTAATATAGCACTTATCTATCTCCATGTAAACAAGTAGGTGAATCCGTGTGACATCACCCATAGCGTTCGGCTCCAGTCAAATGAAGCTCATCGAGGCTAGAGCAGTTATAGGGCCGAACTTGGAGCCGAGTTCCATATTTGAAATTCCGACCGTGAGTATCATAGCAACCAAAAAGCCAATCCGGAGGCCGTTGAAGCTAACACCGCTTTGCAGAGGTGTCAATCAAAGTCAGGGGAAGAAGGCGCCTGATTTGTCTGTTATTAATGTTCTTATCTTGATTTAGGGACAAAATAGCCAAATAAAAACACCAAGATCATGTAGAGCAGGTCAATTCCAACATTGTAAGATCAAAATGACTGACAGCAGCAGTTGCAGGGAGAGGGGCGACAGCTTTTCAATGTAAAGTGAATTGGAGCCAGAGTCGCTAGAGCTGGAAGCACGCCCATGATCACTTCCGATATGGAAAGCTCCGGCTAGCAGGTTAGCTATGTCCATTTATATATACAGTCTATGGTTACAGGTCAGATCTGTGAAAAGGTGAATGACACTAAGAATGCATGTTTTTTCAAGGTTGAGCAATAAATCAGTTGAATCAATGCTAGACAGGCAAGTTTAATATCATACTGTGGAATATTTCTGGCACAGCAACATGGAGACAAGCAGGTAGCGGACCCTTCACTGAAAAAGTTACTTAGTGAACGTTTATATTGTATGCATTTTTAAGATTAGTCTGAAATAATCTGAAATGAACTAAGGACACCCTAAAAGTTGTAGTTGGTGTATATTTTTAATAGCTTGGACTTCACAGCATTCCCAAATAGCTGGCGGTGATGTGGTTCCTACTTGAAAACTCGGGTACTTTCATATTAGCTGGACATAGCCTTAGGTTTTCACAGCGCGCATGTTGCAGATTTAGTGGAATTTGACAAATTGTTACATGCCTGATTTTTTGCCGACCAAGGTCATTCTCTCCTCTTTGAATGTTACTGTGCTCTTTTAAAGGAGTTCTCTTATACAGTGGTATTTTGGTTAATTGTTTCGACTAATTCTGTATTGTCGTGCATTTGTGGCTTGAATCTCAGATCTCACTCAGGCTGTACGGCAGAGAATTTTCAGTTAATCTAATGTTAAACCAATGGAGATTTTAAGACGCTAAATACTAAACTTTTTATTCCTTAGTGTGACAAAAAGGAGTGACCCAACAGCTTATGGGGTTGGTCTACAGCGCTTTTATTTTATTTCATTTTTTTACCTTGAATTAGCTAATCTATCTTTATCTTTATCTATCGATTTCATGTCTGGTTACAAAGATAAAGTTTTTGACTGATGTCATCGAGATTCTCTGAGGGAAGTGGTGCTAACTGGAGGCACTGCTCTGTGTAAAGCTCTGTTAGACAAGTTAGACTTTAATCTGAGCTTTGTTTTAGCACAATCTGACCATGAAGAACTGACTAAGCTGGAGCTACAACAAGTGAGCTGATTTGATGCTGTTAAACAAGTCCCACTCAAATAACAGTAACGTCACAAGCCAGCTTTTAGTGTTTGTCACACTCATCCTTTTTGTTGAAAATGAAATAAGTAAATGGGACCATGAATGCTTGAATTGATCACAGGCTCCTGAAATTGTGTTATTTAAATCCGTTTTTCAAACACTTGACTATGTGTGTGTTGCCCTGCTTTAATCCTCAGTGCAATAGCAGAGCTTGTGGGAACTAAAAACTATGCCATACACATGTGTAGATGTAAATTGCTCAACTTAATCTTGTTGGCATTTTTAAAACATTATTTTTGTGACTTTCCTCTGCCCTCTCTCTTTCTCCTCTATCATCCGGTCCACCCCTTTATCTAAATCACGCCGGTCCTCTCTTTTGCCAGCTTGACTCAAACTCATAATGTGTGATCATTCCTGTATCAAGGCTGCTGCCACACAGTTGCCATGGTGACGGCGGGTTGGCACCGCTCTGGCCGCTGCAGTGGATCACTTACTCTCGCTCGCCCCGTGCTACACCACAAAAAGCCATCAGCGGGAGGGGGAGTATGGGAGACATTATGGAAGAGCCCAGTCAAACACTCATTATGTTTACATGCACAGACAACCAAATCTTTGCCCCAAAACCTCTCAGACCACTGAAGTCCCAGTCTACATGCAGGGGCGGGAAGGGGGGGTAAAACTTTGTAGCTAAAATTGGTACTAAAAAACAAACTATCATACATATAAACAGTTTTGACAGACAAAGGTAAGTGGCGTCTAATTTACACTGAGCATTTGATTTTCAGACAGAAGTTCGTTAATCACAAGTTATTTGATCACATCACAAATGAACACATTGAAGATCTGGTAGTTTTACTTTCACTTTAGCATAGCGGACCCAAACAATAAAACAGCATAAGCTAGTTCTCTGTTACGGACCTATTGTTTGTCATCGCTGCTGATTTAAAACGAGTGAGTACATGTCCCAACGCATGTCTAATTTTTGTCTGACTGTTTCTTACCTCATGCAGCTGAATGCCTCTCCTAGTCTCTGCCTAATTTAAATGGGACTGAACTGTTATATGCAACAGGCACTTGAATATGTATAAACTTCTCCAGATGTGTGATAAAAGAAAAATTCAAATCTGTCAACTGGACAAAAAGTTGTAGGTGTAAAGACATTTCACTGTTCATCCAAGCCGCTTCTTCAGTTCTGGTCAGATCACTGCTGGACACTGCCTTATATCTGTCTAAAGGGAGGAGCTAACTACGCGGAAACTAGCACACCTATTGTTTACAGTTTCAGGTCTAATGAGCTACACTAGGTGTGAACTGTGCCTGAGTCATACTTAGCATAATCATTCAGGCCCCTAATGGGTGCTCTCACGCCTGTTATTGAGATTTGGAAGATTTGTACCAAGGTGTCGTTGCGGTTGAAGTGTCTAGCTTAAGGACACAACAACAGTATTGATTGGAGAAGTCAGCAATGTAATCAGTGCAAAATCGTTATTCCATTTCAGCGCTTAAATATAGCTTCACTTGTCAACCTGACCTTGACAAAGCCATACTGCTGATGTATCTTTTCACTCTCCACTGTTAGCAACATTTAAAAATATGCCCCTTTTTACCCATTTATTGTAATATAGAACACATAACATGTTAAATTTTTTGAACTTTTAACCATATTAGTGCTGTCCCCTCATCAAAAACTTATCGGGAATTGTATTTTGTTTCATTTACGCTTGTTTCATTAATCCAAAGTCATCTCCCCTGAGCATTCAAAAATTATCTTATTTCCTATCTTATTTGCCTGTTTAGTTACGTCACAGATAAAACTTCAGACTTCTCCTGCACAGTTTTTAAGCCCATAAACCATCATCAGACTCACTCAAACGGTCATGGTCAAATTGTGTTCATAGCAAAACAAATGTCTCTATTAGCATAGCATTCATGGAGAAAAGGGGCTTTTGTTTATTTGTATTTATTTATTTATCTTTATTCATACAGGGGAACCCAATGAGAGCACTTGGACTCTCTTTTTTCATGGGTGCCCTGTTTAAAATACAATACAAGCAGAAAAACAGACAATACAAACAAGTATACAAGACCATATAAAACATTAAAAACAGGAGCAGGTGTGTGAATAAAAGTTTGTTATCAGATTATTAAATTGCGATTGTGTCA
>KN474168.1:0-12001 GCA_000787095.1 Periophthalmodon schlosseri | reverse complement strand
CGACTTTCCAAAGAAACTCCTCTAATGCGGCAAAGAGAGCACATTTATTTTTCAGCGCCACTTTTTGTCGACCCCCTCACCTTCCTCTCACCTCGGCGTGGTGTGCAGTGGAAGCAAAAGTAATAGGTGAGACTGTACAGAACATCAAAAACAAACATTCATCATAGATATTATATAAGCAATGATACAAATATACAAGCTAATTAGATTTACCCTTGTCCGGACATATAGGGCTTATTTATCTGTTTGGAGAGTGGTTGCTTGTTTTTAGTATCAGTATGGTCAGCACATCACGTTTGCAGTTACAAAGAAGTGTTGCACTCACGAGACACCAGGGGGCAAACAGGTAACTCCGTGGCATCCGAGCTCTGCCCTGGCACTGGAGCTGAAGGGAATAGTAACAGATGGATGTGGGAGATTTTGCATTCAGCCAGCTTCCTCTTTTGGCTGTGCTCTGCCCTGGGGCTATGTCATTTGCATTGAAAAATGTTTCTTCCTTCTCTCCTTGAGCTGTACGTATCACCAGGGCTTATAGCAAAAGATAAGTTGTGAAGGCTCAGGCAAAGTTACGCCCCGATCAATTCCTAGTCTACACCACTCAAATCACTCCTGCCTGATGTGAATGCATAGAATTTGACATTTTTTAAAATATTTTTTTCTCTTCCTCCACGCATTTCTCATTACAGCCATTTTGAAGAGCAGAGACGAATTTGTGGTAGCAGTGACAAATCCCTCTTTGTTTAGTTTCTATGTGAGCTCAAGTCTTTTCTGTTTGTGAGGTAGTGATTAATGAGTTCATGTCACAGATGTTTGATGCTCCATAGTAATTTGCAGCTTCCTCAGTCTGCTCTGAACAGCTCCTATAAACAGGTGACAAATGAGAGGAAATCTTAATGGGGTGATGGTTTGATGATCGCTGTGCTCTCATCTACGGAGCATCAGGGATCACTAAACGTTTCAAACAGATTAGGAATTTGGATATTGTGATTAAAGTAGCTTCAGCAGAAATCAGTGCCACACAAATGCAGGTGGCCTTCCTGTATCATGTTTAGCATAGGATAGTACATTTGAGTATTTTGTGAATATTAAATATAATATGCATGAATATGTAATAATAACAATTACCCATTCTTCCCATTTAACCAAATGTCTGAAACACAATAGTGTCTACAAAAGCAATTAGTGCTAGGAGCACATTGTTTAAACTTGAAAAATAATGTTACAAAAAATTGCAGATTTTTTTTTCTTTTTTATGAGTAGGGTAGTGTAGTGTGAATATCCTTGGTGTGGATCTTGTAGATTCATTTTGGAGTAGTCTCTGTGCAATGTACCTATTCTCTTGTGCCGGGTAGTTAAATAAAGGTAAAATACAACTTCTTTTAATACTTCTTTTTAATACTGGAAGGAAATCACATGAATAGGACAGAACTTGAGCTTTATAGAACTATTACATAAACTACTATTATTTTGTGTTTAAAATTTCTTTCTACTGTCTAAAAAGTTTTTTATTACCATCTTGGTATCAAAACCGGTACCAAGCCTTTCCTTAGTGCCAAAATTGGATTTGAAAAATGTTTGTTACAACACTTATTCTATTGCAATTCTATGGAGTACAGAATACAGCTCTCAAATATATAATGTAACTACATTTACATACCTATTGTCTCCTGAAATTGACGAAACAGACTCAAGTAAATGCACTCAAATACTGTCCTTTCCCACTTGTATTATGTCTACTACCTTGTTGGTTCCTCCTGAAAGACTGCACTGTATCGCTGAATAGAGATAATCCTGTGTTCTGCCTCTCTGGTGCTTATAGGCACTGCACACCTCTCCTTATTCCACTCCTTATTTCACTGGCATGCCTTGTTTGTGTTTGAGATGCCCATCATCTTGAGCTCTTTCGTCTGCTGCTGCTGAAAGTTTCAACCGGAGACTTGATTTAATGAGTGTGGAAGGGACTCTCCTACGCGCCCTATCCTGTCATATTATCACTCTTGTGGGGGAGGACAATTCTTTACCAGTAGCTCAATCACATTCCACATGAGAGCTGTATCAACAAAGTGTTCCCATACGATGTCACTGTGTACTTGAGTCACTGATATGCCGCTAGCATGTTTGGTTTAAAAAGGAGTGGCCAGTATAGCCAACTAGATAGTAATTGGACTGTAATGTGCAGTAGGTGATTTGTTTGTTTCTAACTGATTTACAGTCACATAATTTGTATGAAGTTAGTGAAGGATAGCTTGATAAATGCATTGGATATTTACTACTTTTTAGGGCTTGGCAATGAACTCCTCACATTGATATAAAGCAATTATTCAAATGTATTTTTCTGATAAAAATAGTAAATATAATATCGTTCAATATTGATTTCATTTCATTGACTTCAAATCAGTACCGTCCATTCACATTAAATTTAGATCATTTTATTAGATCCCTTTATTATGTAACAAGAACACTCATTACTCATTAGACTAAACAAATAGTATTTTAATTAAAGACGTTCTTTTTACCCAGACATATTCACCATTTGCCCTGCAGTAGTACTCCATATGTGCTTTGTCAGACTTAAGGAGTATACAGTGACATGCTTGGATAAGAGGGAACTATTTCAGCCCCACCTCCAGACAATTCACCTCCCCTTCCTCTCTGTCTGAAATGAGCTTGTAATCAAACGTGCATCGCATAGCGTAGGTTGCTAATGTTTGGGTACATTTCAGGGACACACCAAATGTTGAGTCTCACAGTGCAGCAGAGCCTTGTCCAAGAGAAGAGCTCCAAGGACCTCCCGTGGTAAAAACTCCTCAAGCAGAAGACCACTGTAACAACGCCAGGCAGGAAATCACCAGCTCGGGGGACATCTCTGAAGGTATAGAATGAAATTGTATCGACAAGAAGACAATGCAGCTGATACTTGTGGGTAGTAGTAGACCAAAGGTTCAATTTCAGAGCAAAAAGATTAAGCCTAAGGTTGCCTGGGGAGCCGGACTGAGTCTACCTATTCATTATGGCATGCAGGTTGTGGACAGATCCGATAGAAAACCAATTGGACCTCCAGAGTTGCGTAAACAGAAAGGTGGCCCACACTATAATGACATTGCCAATATTGGATGTGTACCAGTATTTTGTTAAGCCGAACACAGCCTCCCTCGACCTTGATCAAATGTGAGGAGAACACCATATTACACACCCACAGTCATGTACGACTCATTCATTTGTAAGGCATCAGAAACAGTGAATCTACCTGTGAATACAAATACACAGCACATTTAGTATTTGGTGTAGAGGGGCTTGAACACAGGCTATAACACACACATTTTCTCTGCTGCTGATTTGATTTCTGCACAGACATGACATGAATCCAATTAATTCTGGATGTGGATCAATAGACCACCATTTCCATGAGGGAAAATTGCTTTTGGATTTTGACTCAGTCAGCAATGCGGCTGTTATTTGAAGGTGGCTTAGGAATGAGAGATGTAAGGGGACACAGCATGGCCACCCTTGTGTCTTTAATCTTTTTACACTGACATGCATTGCTTTATTGTTTTGGGGAATACTGACATTTTAATGTGACTTATGGGTACTGTGTAAAACAGAGAAGGCAGAATAAGTTACCCTAAATGTAATCATATACAGAAGGATTACTACGGCATTGTTAAATTTCCCCCCCTATTTTCTATTACACTGATAGCTGTGAAAATGCATTTCTTTTATATGTTCTTGTATATGCCTGAAGAGTCAGTGTGACCTGTGAATGAGTTTTATAGGAGCGCTTCTATTCCTTTTGTGAAAAGTTAGATAAAGGCGGAAAAAGAAAACACAGGAGGAGGGAAGTTTGGGTTTACTATATTTGAAATAACATGCGCTTTCCCAAGAGGCCCAGTCACTTTGCAGATATGCTGATAGAAAGCTTATAGCCCAAATCCACTTGTTTTCTTTTTGGGCTGAATCCATTCTGAATGTAGCAGTGTAGGAAGTGGAACAAGATAGAAGGAAACGTTTGTATAGCTAATCCTCTTCTGTGCAAAGTTGTTCTTTGTTCATCTGCTGGATTGTTTCCAAGGTTATTTTAAATTTAAGACTAAACTCAGCTGAAAAATCCTTGACAGAATACACATCAGTCCTATCAGATTAATTGAAAACAGTGATTGTGGCTGTTGAGGTCTTAGAAGAAAGTGTTGCAGACAAATCACAGTTTAAATCCAAATCAATAAAGCTCACTGAGCTAAATTAGGCTGAAACACTCTCAAAGCAGTTAATGACAAATCCTGCCGACCGTGGAGATAGAATGGGTCAATAGCTCAAACAAGCTGGATACAATCATGTCTAGTCACATGGACAGAAGCATTACAGCAACATTCTCAGGGACATGCTAACATCTGTGGGAACAAAGATCTGCAAATGCGCAATTAAAAGGTGCCAACCGTTCTGTATGAATTTCGATTTCATATGCATTTCTGTGCTTATTCTTTGTTATGAAGAAACCCAAAATAAAATGTTAATCTATGAAAAAGCAAAGACAAAGCACAGAGAAAGCCTTTCTTTTTAACACAAACCAAAATGCTCTGCTTTGATGCCTGTGTGTTCAGCAGCAGCGTGTGACACTGCAGAGGTGATCTATGATGATGTTCCAAATGAGGACCCCCTCTCTCCTGACGAAGGTTAGATCACTTTGTTATTTAGACTGTTTTCTGTTTGAACGGCTCGGCTCTGAATTATAGATGTGCAATACCCTGTGTGTGGCTGTGCAGATATGATCTATGAAGATGTTCAAAGTAACACCGGGAGAGTGGCTGCAGACAATGGATGGAGCTCCAGTGAATTTGAAAGCTACGACGAACAGTCCGATAACGAGAGCAAACAGCCAACACGAAGCAAGGTAATATTACTGCAGTAAAGATAAGTGCCTAATACACCATTTTATCAAGTTTATTTTGTGACAACTGGCAGTACTAGCTATTCACTAGGATTCATGTGGGATTAAAGTAAACACATGGCTCCTCTAGTTTGGAAGGCTTTATTCTTTGTTTTATTGTTGGATGCCCAGTCTGCTGTTCATTAGAGTGGTGCAGTTACTCCTGAGTGCTCCTCCACATGATGGCACTGTGTGCACATTCACATTGTGCTGCATTGCCTTCATGCTCCACTGTCCTGCAATGCACAAGGGCTCGTGCACACATTTTCATCATAAACTAATACCAATAATAAGTTTTGAAAACGGAATATTTTTTTGTTATATTAACATGCTATAGAAATATAAATGACAATCTAGGCATAGGTTAAGGCTACATACCATTTGAAGTCTAGTGAAATGCACACATGTTGAAATCATAACAAAGCTGTTTGAAGTAACAGCGAAATATATAAAATTTGAGGAGAAAACACTGTTTATTTATAATGAATGTAGTCAAAGTTACAGGACTTCCATACAATAAAATGTACAATATGCTGTACTACCAATCCTAGCAGCGGTTCTCTTGATAGTGTTAGCCAGGACTGACAACACAGACTCCTCACATTAACTATGTTTTATATTTTGGTAATTACAATGCTGCAGCTACCCAGTGTAAACAATTAATGCTAAAGCTTTAAAATATTGAGCCAGTTTGTTTGAACACAGCTTTCATCACAAAATGGCAATTTTAATCAGTCACAGCTAATTAATTTTTTAACTAGTGTTCCTAAAGTTGTCCCTTTACTGCAGTTCATTGCTTAATTTTGAACAGCCGGGGAGAACAGTGACATAGTTTGTTTTTGTATAAGCCGACTGCACCTCTGCGCCATGCTATTACAAATGACTAGCCATTAGCCTCATCTAGAATATCCCCTCTGACCGAAGCTTTTACTTTCTGTGCTCATGATTAATTCCTGATGTTGCACTTGTTTATTGCCCTTCATTTCCATTCTCTTCATCCTGTGCCTCCTTTCCCTTTTGCTTCATGTGACTAAAATGCTACCTATGCCTTTCCCTGTGACCCCGCCATGACCCCACCCCACACTGTAGCTCTCCCCTGATGTGCGCCGGCTGAGGGAGCGCTGTGCCCGGACCAAACGCGAACTAGCTACGAGGCTAGCCGGCAAGCAGAGCTATGACATTAAGGTATCGCACCTACTGATCTGGTTGAGGCTACTGTGTGCCACTCAGTTTCTCCAGAAAGCTCCGTTCACTTTTGAATTTACTGCGTTGTATGCTCAGCTGATTCCCAGGCTTATTGACTGCCTGTACTATAAACTTTTCCGCTTTCATTGTGCTGTCTGTGCTTCAAGGCAGTCTGTCTCTCAGTTTCTGCTACATCCTGGTTATTTACTGAACCGCATCAATGGTTTAAACATGAGCCTTGACTCATGTTTAAGCCTTTATTTTACTAACTGGACTCCTCAAATCATGGTTTGAGGACTTATTATTTGACTTAAATTTGTCACACAATAGATCAAGATAAGTGATTTGTCTGAGCTGCTTACCTGGGAATAGCTATATCTTGAATTGGACTTGTGGACTCAGTTAAAATTAATATGAACAAGACTTGAACCAATAGCAAAATTTTAAGTATTTATTGTTACAGAAAATATCATTATAAATTACAAGACTGAAACTACTTCATGCCCCTGACAAAATATTAAAAAATATATATAGCTGGATAATCCGTATAAATCCTTCTCTAAATAAATTATATTGTAAATAAAGCATGAGCTGCAATAATGAAAATAAATAGCAGCATTAAACACATTTATAGTTGGTATAATGAGTGATAGTTATTAATTATTCAACAGCTAAAATGTTAATGCACTGCAATTTGTTTTAAAAGTTCCCCATTAGTGCATGGAAAAAGCAGACACATCTAAACAAAGGTGAACTTTTTGTCTCACTATTTAGCTAAGATACAGGGATTTTATTTGACTTCAACCTAGAAAAGTTGACTAGAAGCTTGACTTGACCACTCAGCAACCTCAGCCTTTAGTGACATTATTACGTAATACTCAGACTGAATATCCCCATTGACAAAAAAGACTGGACTTAATCTTGACTTGAACCAGTCAGAATAACCAACATTCTTACCTTTAAGCAGACACTCGCACTCCAAAACACACTCACAACCCCAGCCTATGTAGTTAATTTCATAAACCAATAGCCCGTGTACATGTAATTAATATCCTCCTACTGGATGGTGTCATTTAACCATACTACCACTCTGCATCTGTTGTAGAGCTTGGCGCAGTCATTTGAAGAGCCTCTTATGGTTCTCAGGGTGAAATCTGTGGTCAGCAAAATTTCCCCTCATAGATCTATTATTATGTTATGGAACCCACACTGTTACCATAATCTCTCCATGATAAGCCGGTAGCCGTCCTGATTAGGGGCCGTGCAGCGACCCGTGGGGAGTCGCAGATGGTGAGATTCCAGATGAGCCTGTTGAGCTGCTACTTGTGTCTCAATCCATCTCCGCTCGCCCATTGTAGGTGATCAAGCCTCCACAGCACGGCACTTTGATCGCGTGCTAATGCCTTCCTCTCCTCTTGCTGTCTGCTTCCTCCAAACCAGGTCCAGCAGCTCATGAAGGCGGCCAGAAGTGGGACCAAGGATGGGCTTGAGAAGACCAAAATAGCCGTCATGCGGAAAGTCTCCTTCCTTCATAGAAAAGATCAATTTGGTAATATTCAGATGTAGATTGTATGTTATTGAGCCATTCATAGAAGTAAACGGTGATATTTAATGATGCATGTATGTAACTTTTCCGGTGGAGGGTTCCTATCCTTCTTGTCTCCAAGGAGATGCCATTGCTTTGCCTGGAAAGTTCCACAGTATGGCATTAAACTTATCTACTTACGCGGAAACGAACGTGGTGCAAGCAGGCCAAGTTACATATCTGTGGAAAGGCAACAACGCTCACAATAATGCTGTGTTCAGACCGCGGAGTTCACATGCAAAATCTATGGAGGACGTGCGTCTAGGCTGGTCCAACGTTTCCGTGGCACGTTTCAAGATGCCAGAGCCGTCGAGTTGAAAAATTGGAACTTTCGCATCAATGTGTTCCAAGCGCCTGCCCACCAATGCAAAGGCGTCCATCTAGAGGACATAGACATAGACACATAGACACAGAGGCATTTGGCCCAATTTTGACACCACGGTCTGAACAATATAAGAATGCCATGCAGCTAAAATAACTTCTCCCTGGTGACAAGCAGGCAGGAGACCCTCCACAAGAAAAGTTACGTAGTGTACCTTTAAGCTTGGATGTGTTGCAAGTTTTGGAAAGAAATATTTCTTCTAATAAATACGAAAAATGTTATGACCCCCAGAGACAAGACATTATCTTTTTTATGAAGAAGATTAAAATGAAAGAATATCTAGACAAACAGTTCACTGCATAACAATAATACACAAACAGAAATGTAAGCTTTGTTTCTTAAGCATAAATAGTCACTCAGCCTTTTACAAATGTTTTCCATTTTCTAGTTAAAATGTCATTACAACTGGCTATACAACCTAGAAAGTCTTATCTTACCTGGAGGACATATTTAGACCTTTTTTAAGTAACACCTTATGAAAATTGTAGGTGTACAGAGACATCTTTCTATGCGGTATCTTTTATCATTTCAAAAATCCCGGAACACACCACATCTTTTAGCACTACAGGAAAATAGTCGTTATAGTCGTACATACTTTACAAATGTACTATATTCATGCATTGGATACTGCGAGCAAAGGCAATTCGTGCACTACTTCCATCCTTCAATTACCCTGTCTGTCTCTTTTCATACTTTAGAGGTAACTTTGTGTACTGCAGCGTGTCTTTGTTGAACTGAGAACTGAAGGCTGCCTCTCTATTCTTATTGTCTATTCTTTCTCATGTAAAAGAGGCTTGTGTATGATTTTTTTCCAATATTTTTTTTTCCTTTGTAACCCTGAGCAGAAGAGGAAGATGATGCAGGATATCTGGATGTGGCAATGTCTGAGGTGAAACATCCCCCTCCACAGCTGAGCCCAATGCCAGAAGGGCTCACCAGCCATCAGGTGCACAGAAAATTCACTCTTGTCATAACCCATAGCACTACATTTAGTTAAGTGCAATAATGGACAAGCTGTACTGTAAACTACTATAATGGTAGGACAACAATTATTGCACAAATTAGGATGCAAGTTTAGAAACAACATATCAACACTATTCCTTAAACAATAATACACCATCATATGGCTCACTCACACAAGTTTGGAGTTAAAATTATGACTTTTTAAATTATGCGACACTAATAAATAGCAAGCTTCCTAAAATCTAATGCTAATTAAAAAGATTCTGGTCAATTATCAAAATTATTATTTGCAATATGTGTCTCCTGCTGTTTTCATTAGCAATGTAACAATTTTAACCATGGCATCATTTGTCAATTCAAAATTAAATTTTGTTTAGTAAAACCTAATTTGAACACCTGACAGGTTGCTAATGAACTGTTCTGATTTTGTTTTGGGGAAATTGGCAAAAAGCGCGTGTGTGTGTGTGTGTGTGTGTGTGTGTGTACGTGTGTGTACGTGTGTGTACGTGTGTGTGCGTGTGTGTGCGTGTGTGTGTGCGTGTGTGTGCGTGTGTGCATGTCCCTTCCCCCTTTTTAAAAGTTGCCCTTGTGGAGGATCTGCCTCCTGCCTGTTACCATGTAAATTTTATTGCTTTGCCTGGAATGTTACACAGTATGGCATTAAATTAATCAAAGCAAAATTGGAGAGGTTAACCCACTCACAGTAAGAATGCATGTTTTTCAATATTTTTACCAATACAAACACACCTGTAATTGAATAGTTGCATGCATGTATGCTTTATAATGCCATACTGTGGACCATCCCTAGTAAATAATGCATGAGGATGAGCAGGTGATTACATAAAAGTTACATAGTGCACCTTTAACAGGCATTCTGCTGTCGTCTTGTCTGTGTTTGGATTTCTCGGTGATGCACTTATTGAGCTGTTTGGCTCCATTTCATAGCGACCTGCTCTTCTTATTGTCTCTCCTTCTTGTGACAAACACATGATTACTGTGCGGTCCATCAAACCGTGCCGTGCTAAACCGCTCGGATGCGCCTCTATCATGTCCTCTTAGCGGTGCCTCTCTTGACTGGTATTGTTTGTCTGTGCAGGTTGTCAGGCGCCATATCCTCAGCTCCATCATTCAGAGCGAGCGTAGCTACCTAGAGTCTCTGCGAAGGATCTCACAGGTGAGGTGTTCAGTCCCTGTTGTCCTCTCCTGCCACATACAATACACTCATAATTATCCTGATAGGAACAATGCTGAAGGTGGAAGAAGCGATATCCATCAAATTACAGAGGTGTCTAAACACACGCATACCTGCAGAACAGCTGTCCTCTTTTCTGTGCTGTTGAAAGAGGCAGACAGAGGCAATATATGAGTAGACAATAGGGTGGAGAATCCTTTTGAACTGGGGAAATGGTACACAATTACAAAAAAGATCCTGTTCAAGATAGGTGAAAGCTGTGGATTTATTGTACTCTTGCTCTATTCTGATCGAAATGAACTGGTTTCAAATGGTTATCTTATCTTAGGAATAATGGGTTTCATTTAGAAGAAAAAAATAGATTTGAGAGTTCCATAAACAACATTGTAATTCAAAATCAATATGATTGTATTTGTGTGTTGAAGTCGTACTATATAACCTTTGTGGTGGGGTGTCCACCATGGACAGGTTTTTATTATTCAAATACCTTGCAAAACCTGTATCCATGAGCAGGGATGCCTCTCCATAGGTTTGAGTTGTAGTTTGACCTTGTGATGCCACCTGCTTGTTTTCAGAGGTAAGTTTAATGTCATACTGTCTAATATTCCAGCCAAAGCAATAACATCTCCATGGAGACAAACAGGTTGTGGTCCCTCTACCCTAAAAAAGTCACTTAGTAGTGAATCAAGGGAGTTTATCTGAAGCTTTGTTTGTCTGTTTGTCTTTGTGTTGGTCCCAGTAGTTTTTCAGCTGCTGTTTAAACCTTGCCTTCTTTTGTTTCTTCTTTTCCCTGGTTAACAAAACAATCACCACACATTTTTATATCTTTTGCTAAGAGGCAAGAACTGTTAATGTGTAGTCTGCAGATAATTGAAAGATTGAAGGCCAGAGCCTTAATTAGGCATTAAGCATTGCAACTTTTTTTATTGCCATCAAGCAGATTGCACAGTTGGTCATGTTGCGCCGGCTGTCCTTGATCCTTCTTTCAGTGATTTAATTTGCAAGATTGCACTTGTGAAATGTCAACAAAAATTATCACCACTGTAACTTATAAAGAGTATTTCTGCCATTAGACACTCTTTTCTTGACACACTAACATAATCTTATCTGCTTCTGAACATGTTCCGATGCAAAGGAGGCATGTTTACTTGCTTGCTTTCCACAAAGAGCCTGTCAACTCATGACTGTAGGCTATGCTAATATCCCCATGTGTGCCGACTGAAGAATCAATCAATGCCCTTTCACCACGTTTTCTTTTGCTTCTGTTTCTCTGCTGGGAGCTGCTTTTGCCATTATTATTCTAGCTTTTATGATAACAAGTTACCTCCAGTTGTGAGCATGTTTGCTGGTGGCAAATGCAGTTTTAGTGGGAGAATCTTCAGATGGATGCTTTCCTCCTTCTACTTGATTTAACGCGCCATTCCAACGCTTTCTGTTTATTATTGCTGATGGAAAGATGGGATGCTTATAGATGGTCTGCTCTGCTTTCTCCACCACTCCACCGATAATACATTAAATACAAAAGTTCCAGTTGTAGATAATATGCTGCTTCTGCATTATTGCAGTGTTATTACAATATTACATTATTTAGTAGTATACAAAAATCAGCAAAATGCTAAGTGCTACTGCTGGTATAACTGAAATTACTAATGATGTTAAGGTTACTATTACTCACGCTGTTATTCTGTATACAATGACAATAATTGCAAAACTACTACCTCTATTTTAACAATAATAATAATAATATTAATGTTGTTATTATTATTATTATTA
>KN474167.1:4492-27671 GCA_000787095.1 Periophthalmodon schlosseri | reverse complement strand
GGACCCATAGAGAGATGACTGGACCCACAGAGAGAGCAGACTGGACCTATAGAGACTGGACCTATAGAGACTGGACCCACAGAGAGCAGACTGGACCCATAGAGTCCAGACATTTACACACAAATAAAAGGTTAACCTCTGTTTCTTTCTGCTGCTTCCGAGTTTGGACTTTGAGAGTGAGGGATCTTCTCCACTAAAAGCTAAAAAAAAACACTCATCAGTAAAACTATTTCTAATTTGTAACACCACGCCCTTAAAGTTTGACCAGTTATTTACTTTTCCAGTGTCACGTGAATGGTCAGTTTTTAGGCCCCGCCTCCTGCCTGGCTGCTCTGCCCATATTCGGCCAGAGCATCAGGGAGACCAAACTGTGGAGCATTCTCACCTATCCGCTGCATTACTGTCTGGACTTCACCTCTGGCGAAACCGCAGTGGCAAATCTGACAAATGCCTAAACCGACCAGTCCTACAATAGAAGAGAAAAATAAAAATAAATCTGTTGTCTGTAGAAGGGTGAAATTACGCTATAAAATTGAATTGTGCCTTTGTGACAAGCGGCCATTTTGGAGAGAATGTAAACATCATAAATACATGCATCTACTTTTCCCCGCCCACTCCACCCTATTGGTCAGCCTCCATGCTCTGAGTGAGTGACAGGCAGGTTTAGCCAATCACAATGAAGTGTGAACTCTCAAAAGAAGAAGGATTTGAACATAAACTTACTTTTTAAACTTATTTCTATCACGTCTAACCTTTCCAACCTTGTGCTGTTTCCTAGAACTCTCATAAGAAGATGATGGCTTCAAAATGTGGTTTAAGTGAACATGAATTTTGATCTAATTTGAACATTATAATACCAATTTTCTGGCCACATGAAGTCAGTAGATGTGAGTGCTCATAATCTGTCTACTTTCCCACAGACTATGAACCAAGATCCAGTTTGTCACCAAAAAGAAACCCAAAACCGAGGCCTTTCCTGTCCCAGCAGTGTCCATATTCCAGGTCTGGATCCCTCCTCCCCCTCCTCCTCCGATGGTAGAGTCCAGAGGAGGGAGCCTGGAGGGTCGGATGTCCACCGTTCCTCCCATCACCTGTGAAATTTCAGAGCTGGGCCACACTGAAAGGAGGTATTGTGTCCCCCTGATGAGGAATTCCCTTCGTCGCTCCTCAAAGAAAAGGTTTCATTTGGCCTGGAATTTGGAGGCACCTCGAGAAGTGCAGAGGAGCGAGAGCCGGTCAGGGGTGAAGATGCAAATGTGAAGAACTTCAGACGTGTTCAAAGGTGGATAAAATACGATAATGATAATAAAGAACTGATAAATCATATTTAAAGTATATTTTAGTCATGTTTTAAAATGATAAAAGGTAAAGCTAAAATAAACCCTGCTATAAAACTGTAAAACATGATTCCTTGATGAGTCTCGTGTTGTCAAAAGCTAATCATTAATCATATGCATTCTAAAAACAAAGAAATATAGTTACAAGGGCTACAACTAGTCCAGTGTCAATGAAGCCTCAAGTTATCAAGATTTTGTATGATGAGCATGACATCTAGTGGTCATACAGTGCAACTAAAGAGAAGAGAGGCTGTGTAGAAAAGAAAAGCGATATTTGTCCATGAACACAAAGTACAAGTATAATATTATTACTTACAATTGTGCAAAAATATATATAAAGTTATATATGGCCTATTAGTACTGATAAAAAAATATGAAATAAACAGAAAAAATGGAAAAGAAACATTGCTCAAAGCTATTCCACAAAAACAGTCAAACTGTCAGTGTTTCAGATGTTGACTTATTTAGTAAATTAGTGAATCAAATATACAATAAACTCTTTATAACAAATAACTAAAAATTAAAAATAAAACCGCTGTTCCGCTCCTGTCCACCAGGTGTCAGTGTGGCGCGCTCTTCAGTGGACAAAGGCGGAAGTGGGTTTGTTTTGAAGCCTCGGCGCACGGGGCAGTAGCTTAGCTTAGCTCAGGTTACACTCATTCATTCAGAACTTCTTTTAAGCGCCGTTTAAAGACACTGATTATTTGGAATGAGCCACAAAACATAAAAAGTCAAATGTTTTTGTTTGATTCGTGTCGGTTTAAGATGAATAAGACCGATATTTGCTGCGTTTGTTGTGCACGAAGCTGAATTTGTGTGGATGTTCCCTGCTTTTTGTCCTGCCCTGATGGTGAACTCAGAAGCGGCTGTAAACTCTGTAAACTTGTAATTCTTTCACTAAAATGGAAACGACTGTAGAGACTCCGAAGCCAAACGTGAGTAAAACTCTGCTGGTCCGGCACCTTCCCGCGGAGCTGAGCAAAGACGAGAAGGAAGATCTGCTCAGACACTTCGGAGCCGAGTCTGTCCGAGTCTGTCCGAGCCGGGGTCGTATGGTGGGTCAAAGTGTTACAGAATTCATCCATATTACATTTGTGCGGGATCTTTATTCTTTTTTTTTTGCTTTTAAACAGAAAAATGCAGCTTTTGCAACTTTCAAGACAGAACATTTTGCTGCTAAGGTTTGTAAATCTCACCTGTTTAACACGAGTCATTGACTCACTAATGTTTAAGCTCATTTTCTCAATGTTTTCCTTTCAGGCACTTGCACGGCTGCATCAGCTGGAGGTCCTGGGTCATACGCTTGTGGTAGAGTTTGCGAAAGGTCAAGATTCTGTTGTAGTATTAAAAGATCCACCAGTGACAAAAATCAGGTACTAAACTAATTTTAAAATATTGTAGAGCTTCAGTGACACACCATAAGTTCACAAACAGAGTGTTGTTATTATAGAAGTTTACAGATACGGCTTAATGCACCCAACCATCAGTTTGTCTGCTATAATAATAATAATAATAATAATAGTAATGCCTCAGATTTCTATAGCACTTTTTGGGACACTCACAGACACTAACAACCAGACAATTATAACTGTGAGAAACAATTTAATAATTTAATTGACTAAACCAAGCTAAAACAAATTGGAATGAACCTACAAACCTGAAGTCGACCCTGAAAAGGACCAAGGACCTGTGATTATCAACACATTAAATTCAAGATCAAACTGGAGCAAAAAATAAATAATAGAAAATAAAATAAATACAAAATAATTCACCTCTAAAAAGAACCTGCGCGGCACACACCAGCAGCACCTATACAACCCCTCGCCTATGGAAGTCGAAACATACACGACCAGTCAAAGTTTGGACACACCCCCTCATTCAGTGTTTTTTTTCTTTATTTTTCCTACTTTCCACATTTTATATACACACAGAAGAAATCATATATATGAAGTAAGATATATGGAGTTATGTGGTAAAGAAAAAAGTAAAATAACTCTAAGCAAAGGGTTTTGAATATAGTTATGTACCTTTTGTCTTTGCTACATAATTCCATATTTCTTACTTCATATATTTCATCTTCAGGACTTAAATCATTCTTTATAAGTGCTTCATATTTTCATTTTACAGAGACAAAACTCCCACAGAACAGAAGCGGCCGGAGCCCAAACCGAGCATTCCCTTTTCAGAAGACAGCCTTGCACCAAGCCTCGGGTAAGTGCTGCTCCACATCGCTCTGGTTTTGATGGACAGGCCGGTTGCATCATCGTTAATCTGACCACACTGGACAGTCCTCCTACACTTTGCTGGGAGTTTGCAGGGAGTTTGCATTGCTCTGTCTTGAGGCTAACTGACAGACCTAACCCAGTAGGAGCTGGTGGTCAGGAGATGTCAGCTGCTCCGTGTCCAATTAGACGCGTCGGTTCTGTGGAGGCAGGAGAGAGGAGCAGAGCCTGTAAAACTGACAACATCTCAGCCTGTAGCAGCCCTCGCTTACAGTTTGTGTCTTGGCACCCACTCTTGTTTATAAGATTTGGTATTGAACTGAAGACTCTCACTTATGAATAGGTAAAATTATAGCTGTACTTTAATGATGATACTAATATTAATGAGAACGTGCTTTTGTCAAATTCATTCTCCGTTTTCAGTTAGAAGTTTGAGATAATAACTGTTGTTTTGGAGATATGCAAAATTGCATAATCTACATTTTCTATATTTAAAAATAAGAAAACTTCCTTTGTTTTGTTTTTTTCAAATAAGCCTCTGATGTGGTATTTCTGCAGTTTTGTGATAATTTTACTTCCCGTTCACTTTCTGTACGACACTTGAACCCCAACATGATATTTACAGGGGCGTTACTGAGCCTCGACAGTTATTGTGATTTGCAAAGAATTATCTCGATTAAGGATTCACCGATACGATACTGGGATCGGTATCGGCGCTGATACTGAAAAATTAGCTGGATCAGATCAGCTTCCAAATATTGGTTAAAGGTTATAAGTGATGTAATAAGAAGTAAGAAGCTTTTTTACTGGGCATATTTGGTCCAGAAAGTCTGAGAAGGTTTGAACTTTTATTTATAGAAAGTTGTTCTGTCGTTACTTGAGAGCTACAGAACACATTTGGATCAGTTTTGTCGTATTATTTTTGTTTCATATTGTTTTTATTTTGTTTTAAATGCCATTTTCAGTCTCTCTCTGGTATCTGTTGATATTGAGTATCAGCAAATACTTAGAGCTATAGAATCGGAATCAGTATCAGAACTGAAAAAGCTGCGCCCTTAATCTTGATCACATTAAAGTTCAATTATTTGCTCAACTTCATGTTATAATAATTACACAAATACATTCATTTTTAAGCAGCTAAACACACACTGCCACACTCTGTAGAAAAATGTATAAATAACGTCCAGTGTTATACAGCCAAAGTTTGTGTTTATTGTCAAACTTGCAGTGAATAGCGTCAGCGTTTCTGTACAGTCCACCTCTAATAGCACAACAATTCAAACTCAGATCAAAATGGCGGCTGGATATGATTTCACATCGAGCTGCAGTAAGACTTTTGGCTGTGTTCTTCCAGCGGCGCCGGTGTGGAGCCTCGCGGCAGGTTAAATTTCACGTTCTGCTCGGCCCACACCTTATTAGACCCAAGCACTTTTAGATTTGTTCTCCCGTGTCGTACGAGGCCTTATGAAAGTTATTATGTGAAGATAAGCTGGTTCTGCTGACGGGGCACAGCGGTCCCAGTGCCCCTTAATAGCTCGGTTTTACATTGTGTTGGCTGGAGCACTTGTCATGTTAGGAATAAGCTGTCTCGCTAACCGCTTACCTCCTGAAGCACCTATTCATTACTGTGGCGTGTGTGTTGTTAAAGGAACTGGGAGAGTGTCTTTAAAGGCAGTTTGGAGAAGAATTCTAACTATTTTCTTTCTTTTTTTCCAGGTTGAAATTTCAAGCAAACCCCATTTTAAAATATTTATATCCCCCGCCTTCAAATGCCACCCTGGCGAACATCACCCATGCCCTCATCAGTGTGCCCAAGTTTTATGTTCAGGTGAGTGCCCAAAACACACTATTTGCATGAGACAAACTGGTAAAACTAGTGCAACTTTGGGGCACGAACCAGAAGTGTTGGAGTAACCACAGACTGTGTAAAGAAGTGACTGAGTGAGTGTGACGTCACCACAGAGTTCGGCTCCAGATGAAGCTCATCGAGGTTAGAGCAGTTATAGGCGCGATTTGGAGCCAAATTCTGACCGCGAGTATCATAGCAACAACAGAGCCAATCTGGAGCGAGGCTGTTGAAGGTAACGCCCCTTCTCGCCCGCACCGCTGGGTTAGTAGGAAACGGTTAACTTAGCAACACTGTCAGTCAAACCTGTTGCTAACGCTAACAGGAGCGACCTCAGGGAAAGAAGGCGCCTGATTTGTCTGTTATTAATGTTCATATGTTGATTTACAGACACAATAGTGAAATAAAAACCCCAGGATCATGTAGAGGGTTAATACGAACATTTAAGACCAAAATGACGAGTCTGACAGCAGCAGGTACAGAGAGAGGGGCGGAGTTTATACAGAGAAAGTGAATTGGAGTCGATGGAGCTGGAAGTGCACCATGATCACTTCCTGTTTGTAACGCGGTGGCAGCTATGTCCATTTATATAAACAGTCTGTGGTCCCAAACTAGTGTTGGGAAGTAACTGAACTTATGTACTGAAATAGACCTGTCACAGTAACACAGTCTGAAGTTCGATATATCGCTGAAGTAAATACAGACGATAAACGATAATACTGAAACTCATTTCTGCCACTGACACAAAAACCCAAGAGCAGATTTAAGCCACAAAAACTATTCTAAATCTACAATATTGTTAAAAATCATGAGCTTCAATAAATAAACAGCAGAATGAAACACTTTAGTCGATAGTTTGAGTCTGTAATGAGTCAGACAAGTTATTTATTTAAACTTTGGCTATGGCTTAAATCTGATCATATAGACACAAAATAATCAAAAATGTAAATACTGACCCCAAAATATATTGTTCCTCCTTTATATATAGAACGATAAGTTGATGTAGTGATTATAGTGACAGGCCTAGATCGAAAATACATATCCTGAATAATAATACTGAGTAACTGTTCTGGTTACTCAGAAAGGAATATGTGGAGGTACTGCGTCAGGCAATTGTGTTTGTGTGTGTGTGTGTCTGTGTGTGTGTCTGTGTATGTGTGTGTGTGTGTTTGTGTGCGTGCGCACGTGCGTGTTTTCTTCTCTAATTGGACATAAATGAATGAATAACAAACAGAGCAACAAAAATAAATCTGTTTTTATAATTATAATCATGTCATGTTTTTTCACTATAATATAATGCAGCTCTGTGTAAAAGGATTCTAAATATTCAGAACACAGTGGTTTTCTGAATGTCTCTCCCCGCTCTTCACTCTGTTTCATTTTGAGGTTCCATATTTATCGTATGTACATTTTCTTTGCAATAACAGGGACATTTTTGTTATTTTCGTTGTCATATGTTAAGATTTGAGCTGTAGATGTTTGAATAAATAACTTCTTTGGTGGTTTACTGGGATCCTCCTGTTTTATTTTAAAGTAGTTTTAATATTATCGTTTATCGCAGTATTTCTCTGTAGAGATATGTCTGTTTGAAAATGTGTTATTGTGGCAGGTCGACCAAAGCACTTGTTTATTATAATGGAGTTTGATGAGCAGCTCCTTTGCTAAACTTTAGAAGTATTAACTCAATAGTTTGGTGAATGTCTCTCCTCACTCTTCACCCTGTTTCATTGTGTTTACACTGCAGTTTAATGAAACCTGTAGACCAGAAGTATCTTGTAAATATCTGTAACGGGCACTATCCTGGGATCTAACCCACGTCGTCATAGGTTTTAATGCTCCCTACACTTAGTCTTGTACGTTATCACAGTGTAGACTTCACGTCTGTGCGGCTCGTTCTCGGTGCTGGAACTGGGCCAGTCACGGTAACACATTTTGAAGTTCGATATGTTGCTCCAGATACTGCGATAAATGATAATATTGAAACTACTTTAGGCCCTGACACAATAAGAATACAGCAAGATAAACCCAGTGAAGCATTTTAACATAAAAAGACCTGAGCTGCAGCAGATAAACAGCAGAATGAAGCAATATTTAGCCACAGAAGTGACTTATTCAACCGTCCACAGCTCAGATCGCATCATATTATAACAAAAATACACCCAGTCTCCCCACGATAAACACTGAGTCCCACAATAGTCTTACTTAAGTAAAAGTATTAAAGTACCTGTTTAAAAATGTGCTTAAAGAGTAAAAAGTAAAAGTATTTCTCACAGAGTCTTATAAAGCTTCAAATGTGGTATTTTGATAAAAGATTTGAGCTGAATTTTGTTCAACAGAAACAATTGAATCGATCGTTTTTTCTGTTTTTATTTGTATATTTTTGTTTTGCTCAAATTATAAATGTGTTAAAAATAAACCCTCAGCCTTTCCAGCAGGTCTCAGACAATAATAAAAAATACTTTTACTTTCAGTCCAGTTCAAAAATGTAGTGGAGTAGAAAGTACAGATACTGCTCTCAGATGTACTGAAGTAAAAGTAAAAAGTATCCACTGTAAAATGTACTTAAAGTACGGATACATAAAATTTGAACTTAAGTACAGACCTTTACTACTTTTACTTGGTTCCGTTCCACCACTGATGGTAAATAAACTCTGATTCCTTTAGTTTGTTTTCTACATCAGGACAGTACCGAGGACAGCTCCAGCTCAGACCCTGTTCACCGTTTAACTCATCGCTGTTGTGTTCACTTAAACAGACACAATGAACAGAAACACTTATAAAATCATATGTTGTTCCTCCACAGCTGCGGGAAGCTTCTCTTTGACATGTAAATTCACTCTTGTATTCACATCCACACAGATTTGAATTGTATAAAAAGGGAATTTGTTGAACGCATCCATATTTACATGAGCCTTTCAAATCCTCACTTTTATATTGTAACTTTAAAAACATTAGCGTCGTAAAGGTCCCGAGGGGAGTTTGAACTGCATCCAACCTTAGCGAGATCAAACAGTCAACATTTCCCTTTTAAATTTCAATTTGGGGCGCTAAGCTAAGCTAAGCTAGTATTAATAATAAAACATAAGTGGGAGGCATGAGTTATGGGCTTAACATTTCCCTGAGAGCAGTGAAGCCTGGATTTTCACCAGTGTTTTTCCCCTTTCTGTCCTCTTGGTGGAGCTATTGAGCTGCACAGAATCACCATGAGTTTTACCAGTTTTTCACCTTTCTCAGCCTGTTTTAAATTCAGATGCGTCCGTGCGGCAGTCTGTTTCACGTATGGTGCACAGTTCAAGCAGCATGTTTGAGTTTGGATTTGAGTTTCTTTTGTGATTATTTTGGCTCTGCACAGGTTCTACATCTGATGAATAAGATGCATCTGCCGTGTCCTTTCGGCCCAGTCACAGTCAGACCACCTACGGTGAGTGAAGCTGATGTCGTCTGTACAAACCCGACCAAACGCTCGCGTGGCCACAATGTGAAACTGTAAACTTTGATGAGGCGTGGAACATAAACCATTTCAAATCATATCGTTTATCGAGATGAAAAGGGTCGACAATAATCTTTCGTGGGACATTTTAAATAATCATGAGAATCGCCAACAAAGATAAAGTCCTTTATGTCTCCAGAATGAGCAGAACAAACCTTCTCCTGATGATTTCCTCCTCACTGTTGTTTTCACTTCTAAAACAGTACAATATTATAACAGCTGTTTAAATATGGAACCTGTTCATTTTAAAATTATAAGCAAGGTGGAACAGAGTGTTTTCTGTTTGAGAGAAAAACTCTAAATATGCAGGGTTTGTGTGTTAAACATGTGAATGAAACAAAACACAACTCCAGGTCTGTTTGTGATGAGGAAACAACATTATAACATAGATCAGAAAACAGTGTAATTGTAATTAAAAGAGTAATTGTCATATCAGGCCCGTCGGCAGAACTTTGGGGGCCCGGGGCAAGAATCCTCACATGGGCCCCCCTAATATAAATTAATGGAATAGGGTTAAATTCTGGGCCCTTAAATATTTATCATGTATAGATTTTCTTTGTAATAACAGGGACATTTTTGTTATTTTAGTTGTAATATGATGAGATTTGAGCTGTAGATGTTTGAATAAATAACTTCTCTGGTTAATTATAACTCCAGTCTGTGGTTTATCTGTTGCAGCTCATGTCTTTTAATGATGTTATATTTTTAAAAATGGTTTACTGGGATCCTCCTGTTTTATTTTGATTGTGTCACTGGTTTAAAGTAGTTTCAATATTATCGTTTAGCGTAATATTTCTCTGTAGAGATATGTCGTTATTGTGACAGTTCGACCAAAGCATATTTTTTTATCATAATGGAGTTTGATGAGCAGTTCCTTTGCTAAACTTTAGAAATATTAACTCAAAGATAAAATAATGAAAGAACATTTTTACATTACAATACATTTAAGTCACAGTACGTCTGTCTGTGTTGTAAAGTTGGTTGTTGCTTTTATATTTCACATAAACAGACCCTTTTTGATCATTTTCTTTCAGTACGAGGTTTTGGCCCCAGCTCCTCCCATTCCTCCCCCTGAAAACCCCCCTCTGCCCCGACAGGACGGCTCCAGCGAGGAGTCTGAGTACGAGAGCGAGGACGATGACATTAAGGAGAGGTGAGCGGAGCAGCGACGTGTGTAATAATACTGTCTAAACACAACTCTCAAATAAACAAGGATCACAACCTCCAAATACGGTTTAAATAATATGAATTTATTTAAGAAAACAAGACGAACTGACATCCAAAAGCCGGGTATGAGCTTTCAAGGCGGCACACGGCTCTCAGGGTTTGAATCCCACCTATACCTGGAAGATGGAAGGAATAAAAGATAGAAAAGAGAGGAGGGAGGGTAAATGAGGAAACGAGGAGGAGGGAGGCGGTTGGTATAAACAGTGTAGGGACAGGAAGAGGTCGGGTCATTAACTTAAACATATTTACTATTAAAACATAAGTGGCTTTTATTCAAGGTTCCCACGTGACCTGGAAAACCTGAAAAACCTGCAAAATAATTGGCCTGTTTTCCAGACATATATTTTGCCCTTGAAATTGTCTCCACACTTTACTTTGCTGTTTATTGGATATCAAATTAACAGAGACTTTTACTGCCACCCACTGGAGCTAAAATCCACCAAAATACAGGGAATTACACCTATTTTGCACAAACTTTCTGGGGAAAGGACCCCCAGACCCCCCACATCTCTTTCCTCTTACCTGCTCGCCGCCATCTTACCTGCTCGGCGCCATCTTACCTGCTCGGCGCCATCTTACCTGCTCGGCGCCATCTTAGTGCCACATATGGACGTCCCTTATCTTCCTGTGTTAAAAGCACAACACTAGACTCACAAAGTACCATTCAAATGCAGAGAGTCGTTAACATTTGTTTATTTTAAGTCGACATAATGGATTCACACGTGTTCTCCGTCTAATTTCAGTTCCACCAGAAAATACTTTGGGGAATCTTGATAACAAAAATGTGTGTTTGCCTTGGGGTGTAATTAATTTGCAGTAATTGTGGACGTTGGGCACAGACTTAGGCTTAGAGCACATCGTTAATATAAAAACTGTATAAAAGAAGAGGGGATCTGTTTGTAGACACTGTGATTACATAACTAAAAATGTCCTGGAAAAGTTCTGGAAAATGATTTCAAGCAAACTGGGAACCCTGTTATTACATTATGTCTGCATATATGGCTCAATATGAAAGTGTCTGTAAATGAGCAGTTGTGTTTTGAGGCTGTTGGTTCAGATCGGCCAAACAGCTGGAAAATATATCGAAAAATGAATAATATTGAAATACAATCTCCAAACAATCATATGAGTTCTGTTTTTTGCTAAACTTCAACCTCAGGACATTTACAGGCACTTTTTAGCACAACTTTAATGGTTTGACATAGAGATCGACTGATATGTTTTTTTTCCTGGCTGATACCGATTGATTAGAATCCATAGAGACCAATGGCCGATAAGTACAAAACTATCAAGCTCTTCATTTTCGTCAACATCGCCCTCTCCTGGTTGGCCATATTTTTTATTAATACGAACCAATACATTGTTACTAAACTGTATTCCTCATGATTTTGTCAAAAACCTTTCTAAACCTGGCTAATTCTTTCCCCTTTATCAACGTCTCTGTGCTATTTCAGGATCGCTCGTGTGATGGGGCTGGTCAACCAAGCGTGCAAGAGACCGCTGAGACAAAAGGCATCCTCCAAACGAAAGAAGCCTCGGATCAAGTCTCTCCTGTTCGCTCCTAAAGCAGAATCCCAGAGGTACAGCCAGTCAGCCATGTCACTGCTCATCTCCACACAGCATTCACCGGCATCTAAAACGGGAACGCCAATCTCCAGACACTAAATGTTCTCCCTTTAAGATGTGCTTTTGAGGCTCTGGGATCGTTTCACCTTAACAACAAACCACAAAACAAATAACCACAGTGGGCTGGGCTTATCTATTTGCGTGAACTTACTGGGGTCCTGTCTTTAGTTTGACCTGAATAGGGTTGTTCAAAACTTTCAACATCTAGATGATCAATACTAAAACTAGTATTGAACCTAGACATTTGATCTCAGAGCCAGAGTCAGTGCTTGTCCAATAAAATCTCAAATCATCGCGTGTCAAAAGTATAATTAAATAGTTTTGAAATGTATCCAAATAATCCCGTTTCCCCTTCACTTCCGCCTGTTTGAAACATGGTTGTCCTTTAGTACACCCTACTGGTCACTGAGCAGACTACAGCAACCGCAGTTCTGAACGTCTCATTAACTTGTGCTGTCCTGTGCTACAGAGGCCACACTCTCAACATGTGCTTTACAACCGAAGAGGCCAGCAGGTCGTTTTAGAGGTTTGCACATGCCTATTGAGGACGACAGCCGGCTCAAACTGTGCTGAATAAACCCCATATACTGAGGACCACAGCCAGCTCAAACTGTGCTGAATAAACCCCATATACTGAGGACCACAGCCAGCTCAAACTGTGCTGAATAAACCCCATATACTGAGGACCACAGCCGGCTCAAACTGTGCTGAATAAACCCCATATACTGACGGCCACAGCCGGCTCAAAGGGCGCTGAATAAACCCCATATACTGAGAACCACAGCCGGCTCAAACAGCGCTGAATAAACCCCATATACAGATTTCCACAGCTGGCTCAAACGGCGCTGAATAAACCCCATATACTAAGGACCACAGCTGGCTCAATCGGCACTGAATAAAACCCATAAACTGAGAGCCACAGGTGGCTCAAACGGCGCTTAATAAACCCCATATACTGAGGACCACAGCCGTCTTAAATGGCGCTGAATAAACCCCATTTACTGGGGGCCACAGACAGCTCGAACGGCGCTGAATAAACCCCATATACTGAGGACCACAGCCGTCTTAAATGGCGCTGAATAAACCCCATTTACTGGGGGCCACAGACAGCTCGAACGGCGCTGAATAAACCCCATATACTGAGGACCACAGCCGGCTCAAACTGTGCTGAATAAACCCCATATACTGACGGCCACAGCTGGCTCAAACGGCGCTGAATAAATCCCATATACTGGGGGCCACAGACGGCTCAAACAGCACTGAATAAGCCCCATGATAAACCCATGGAGGAATCTGACATCTGAGGAGATTTCAAGATGCATAATTATAATTACATAGATAACAGTACTGAAGTAGTGAACAGTAGTATTTGTCAGTAAAAATAAATACACTTATTCGTGATGTAGTTTATATAAAAGTACTGTTCTGTATAAAAGTGCTAATTCTGTATTCCACAGTGGTACTGAGTGTCAGGCCGTGTCTTTTGTTTAAATCACAGCTGGCTCAAACAGCACTGAATAAACCCCATATACAGATTTCCACAGCTGGCTCAAATGGCGCTGAATAAACCCCATATACAGATTTCCACAGCTGGCTCAAACAGCACTGAATAAACCCCATATACAGATTTCCACAGCTGGCTCAAATGGCGCTGAATAAACCCCATATACAGAGTTCCACAACTGGCTCAAACAGCACTTAATAAGCCCCATGATAAACCCATGGAGGAATCTGACATCTGAGGAGATTTCAAGATGCATAATTATAATTACATAGATAACAGTACTGAAGTAGTGAACAGTAGTATTTGTTAGTAAAAATAAATACACTTATTCGTGATGTAGTTTATATAAAAGTACTGTTCTGTATAAAAGTGCTAATTCTGTATTCCACAGTGGTACTGAGTGTCAGGCCGTGTCTTTTGTTTAAATTTCAGTTTTGTAACGGCCTTGGACCAGAATGGAATCTGGATCAGAATGGAAACTTAAGTGTTGATTTTTGTCTTCTTCTGCCCTAAGTGCCCCAGTCCTACAGCCGTCAGACGTGTTTGAGCAGCCTCATCCGACCGGACCCAAGAAAATCGAGTTCCACATTTCGGTCTCAGAGACAAAAGCGGAGTCAGCGGGACCCGGCGTGGAATCTCTGAGTGAACAAAGAGGTAACGAGATCAGCGTGTTCATAGGTTCATAGGTGACACTACACTGTTATTGGATGTAAACCGAAACATAACAGTTTGAAACCTCTTCTACCCTGGCCTCAAAGTCCCCAATACCCAGCAAAACCATTTTAACGTTTTTCTCTTAAGCTCGCCACACACTACAGGATCATTTGCCCAGTTTAGGACCCGATTTGCTTCTCAGATTTGACCCGATTTAGGATCCTCGTATGCGATTTTTAAGTCGCTGTGCTCCTCATGTGTGGCGTCCGAGCGACTCTGAGCTGCTCTGTCATATCGTAACCACAAAACATCACCACGGCAACAGCCAGTAAAACAGAGCGTCAGGGGCAGACGGACTGACGGACACAGAGACGCACATGATGACCCCCAGTCAGTATGAAACCAGATTGAAACGTTCTTTAAAAGTAAAAAGGTGAGAGTAGATCCTCACGTGTGTCTGTTTACATCCACACAGCGAGAATCAGGCTGAAGCTGCTGCAGATTAGCGATAGAGGCTCTACTTCCTGTGATAGCGACTCTACTTCCTGTGTCGTTTATCTTCAGCCTTCTGAGCATTAAAAGCATTTACTTGAACTACTGCTCCACATTTCACCAGAAGTACAATCTTCTGATCTTTGGAACACTTTTGAGTCTCAGAGTGAGTCGTTTTACTGTAGACCAGAAACTTTTAGCTTGTGGTGTGCGGTCTCTTCGCTGCCATATCCCACTGCAGGTTTTTTGTGCTCGGAGGTTTAAAATCTCATCCAATTCTCCTCATGTTTGTGGTCTGCGCTTTTTGTCTCTCGTTTAAAAATCGTTTAAGACTGAAAAATGCTGTAGTGTGTGACGGGCTTCATGAAGGTAAATGAATAAACGGGCACTAAAGCATTACATTTTGAGAATTGGTTTTAATACACACATAACTGCATCTCCAAATGTTCTTGCTTTTCGTTGAATCTTTTATTGGGTTTATTCAAATCTAAAGTTACATTTTCAGTTTGAAATAATGTCTGTAGAAGGGCTCTCAGACTCTGATACATATACTTTACCACCTTCGAAGTTTTCATTTTAAGTTCCATTTTTATTGAAGGCAATGGCTTTTCAAACATACAGCAATATTGGTATCTTTCCCAAGTGTCAGTGTGGTTCTACACCGAAATGAAAGATGGAAAGATTCACCTTCACAAGTTTTGCTGTAAAAGTTTAAGAGGAAGTTGTTAAGGAAGCAACTTTTAATCTTAAATTGTTGTATTTTTACCCCCCAAAAAATCCCACCAGACGTTAAAGGGCCCATATGACTCTACTCTCTGATCTGTTCTAATGTTTCCTCGTCACAAACAGACCTGGAGTTGTTTCATTCACACATGTTTAACACACAAACCCTGCATATTTAGGCTGAGTTCTCTCTCAAACCAGAAAACACTCTGTTCCACCTTGTGATGTCATCATGTGGTAATACAGGAACTGCTCCACTGTGTTTTTAAACTCCTGTTCCACCTTGTGATGTCATCATGTGGTAATACAGGAACTGCTCCACTGTGTTTTTAAACTCCATGTTGTATGTTTTTGATGAGGTAACAGCATTATAACATGGCTTAATGCTCACAAGAGTCCATTTTATGTAATATAGGACCTTTAAAGCTACCGTTTATAATGTGATTATTATAACACCACTAGATGTTATCCATGTTACTGCAGTCTGATAGTGTGCCAGCTTTGGTCTGACTGAAGAAGAGCACAAGTGAGGCTGAAGAAAGGCCAGGTGAGGGAAGGAGGGACAAGTTTCATATTTGCAATTTTCTGGTAAAGAAAAAAAATCAAATAAATTGCATATGGTAGCTTTAAAAGTCATATATTTTCACAAAATTGACTCTTGTAGCTTTAAGTCGTGTTCTAATGCTGTTACATTCTCAAAAACATATCTGAAGTTGTGTTTTGTTTCATTCACACGTTTGAGTAACACTTTATTATTAGTCTGTTACATCTCCAAAGCTCAAAATGCTCTGTTCCACCTTGTGATGTCATGAAGTGGCAGTTTTCAAGTTAACAGCTCCGTTTACCCTTAGTTCAAAGTGGTAGTTTCCAAGTGAACAGCTCCTTTTACCTTTAGTTCAGTAGAGATTGACAATTCCAGGTCTGAAATGATCCAAATGATTCTAGTGAAGGTGTGTGGAGTTTAAAAACACAGTGGAGCACTTCCTGTATTACCACATGATGACATCACAAGGTGGAACAGGGTGTTTTTCAGTTTGAGAGAAGAACTCATAAATCTGCAGGGTTTGTGTGTTAAACATGTGTGAATGAAACAAAACACAACTCCAGGTCTGTGTGTGACGAGGAAACATTAGAACAGATCAGAGAGTAGAGCATTTTTAAAAGTTCTATATTACACTTTGCTTCTCATCCATTGTGTGTTTGTTATTGTCATTGTGGTGTCTAAATCAATATAGGGTCTTTTCCTTAGTGTCAAAATCAACTTTAAATTTGTCGTATTCTCACAAACTGTTCTAGTGCAAACCAAAGTCCAGCTCGTCGCCAAAAACCTTCCGGTTTATCTGTATGAAGCGATGTCACTGGAGCAGGGGCCGTGTTCCTGTCAGCTGTGGTTCCCTGTTTGCCTTATCTCTCTTCTCTCTTGCTTCCAACTTCACTCTGCCGCAAAACCCCGACTAGTAAAACAGATCTCAAAGTCACACACAAAAGATCTGTTGAAGGCGAGGGGCAGATAAAGTGACAGGTGGCTTTTTGGATTAGTCTTGTTTTGGGGGAGTGGAGGGAGGTCTGATAAACAAGCCATTTAAATGAAAAGAGAAGCAGCGGCAGATAAGGAGCTGGATTATTCCTGAAAGCTGTGATCTACTTCTGTGTTGAGACTGTATCAGAAAAGCTTCCTCTTGCTCCAGTGCGTAGCCGCACACACACATGCACATGCGCACACACGCACACACGCACACACACACGCACACGCACACACACACACACACCTTATGGGGATGACAAGTCTTTTCTTCTACCCTGGTTTCGTGGATTTGAACAGGCTCACTGCTCCTCGTAATTCCTTTGACAATGTGTGCAGAGGCATGGATTGGCAATTCCCAAGTCTATCCAAGTCGTTCACTCGCACTAGAAAGTAGGAATGGGATCACGATAAAATAACATCGGGAAACACAAAAAAAAATAGAAATAACAATAATAAGTAGATATTTTTGCGATCCCTTAGACATAGTAAAAGTGTCTTGTGTGTGTGTTTGTTCACTGATCTGAAGGTTGACTGTTCAAAACCTGCTCCAACAGATGAATACTGTGTGTCGTTGTGTCCTTGGGCAAGACACTTAACCCCCTCACCCCAGTGTCTGCGTACACTGGTGTATGAATGGGTGAGTGGTTCCTTAATGTAAAGCGTTTGAGCCTTGAAGGTGGAAAAGCGCTGTATAAAAATGTGAGTTTACCAGATTTTGTACTGGTGCTTTGAGATGCTTGTCAATTGATTACATAACTAACAGTAAACGGTAAACAGAAAAACACCTTCAATATGACAAATAATATAATAATTAAATCAGAATAATTAAAAATAAATGCATTTAAAGATAAAGAAATGGGAGATAATGGAGTGCAGCCCATAACAATCTAATTTACTCAGTAGTTTTAGCGTGGACTTTCTAACCGTTTTATTTTTATATTAATTATTTTGTCAGTTTAATTCAAGTTTATCTTTATAGCATATTTAAAACTGTTTCATCTGACCAAAGTGCTTCACATAAAAGTCAACACAAAACAAAAACACAGATAACGCGATACACAGGAAAACGCTGTGAAATATGTTTATTTTTTGCGCGCAGGTTTTGTATCCACTGTTTAAAGTATTTATATAGTGCACATCTCTATACAGCACCGCGAGCTCCAGTCACTCTGTAAGATAAAGCCATAAGCATCACTATCTCAAACTAGAGCTGATGTGACAGAGGATGTGCCTCGTCGTTCCTCCCTGAGCCGGAGCTTTACTGAAGAGAATAAACAAAGTGGAGTGATTATTCAGCCATCTGCCTCACAATATTTAAATAATTCCACCTGTTTAGAAGCAGACGCCGGAAAAATCTGCTTTTCCAGTGAAGAAGCTCAGAGCAGCGTGGAGCGGGGAACATGGCGGCACAGAGCGGCGTGGGGCGGGGAGCGTGGCGGCGTATGGAGAGAATCGTGTTTAGATGTGATGTTTTTGGCACATATGGGCTGGATAGGACTCGAGTTAACATATAAGATAACCACATTAAACAGTACAGATGGCAACCGCTCACACATTCACACATTCACACACCAGCGCACACAGACACTGGGGCGAGGGGGGTTAAGTGTCTTGCCCAAGGACACAACGACAGCATTTATCTGCGAGAGCTGGAATCGCACCGCCAACCTGTGGGTCAGTGGATCTGACCGCTCGGCCAATGATGTTTATGTCGAGAGTGGGATTTAAACTGCCAACCTCCGGATCAGTGGACAAACATCATTAACTGAGCCACTGTCGTCCCATCTTATTCTCATCTAGGTCTAGATCTTGTTCTTTACAAAACTGGATTGGAAATGCCTTTTGTTTGGATTCATGATGTTCTCAAATGTTTTATGTAGTGTTATGATTTCTGTAGCTTTATTTTTACTGTAATTATGTTATATTATTGTGTTAAGTGTCTTCATTTTTGTTATAATTTTTTATAATCTAAGGCTATTTAAATTCTTATTTATTTAGATTTTTTTGCAGACACTGTTTTGGGAGACAGTGGCTCAGTTGGTAGAGTGTTTGACCTCTGATCTGAAGGTTGATGGTTCGAATCCCGCTCTCGACATAAACGTCATTGGTTGAGCGGTCAGATCCATTGACCCACAGGTTGGCGGTGCGATTCTAGCTCCCACAGATGAATGATGTCCTTGTGTCCTTGGGCAAGACACTTAACAAATGTATGAATGTGTGTGTGGGTGAGTGCTTCCTTGATATAAAGCTTGTTGTGTAGCTTACTTTGCTGTTGCAACGCTACTATATCCCCATTGTGAGATAAATAAATGTCTTAAGTTCAAATGTATCTAAAATCCAATGTGTGATGTGATTTTTTTATCTCACTGAACACATTCTGTGGACAGTGGCCTGTCAGACAGGTGTGTTCTTCTTGCGTTGATCTGTAACGTGTATTCTCCCTGTGCTTTGCCTTGAGAAGAGGAGGTAGAAGCCCAACCGAGCACACAGGGGGCAGCAGAGGTGGTCGAAGGATTTGGAAAGCTCTTCCCCAGCGCACAGCCATCTGAAACACAAGAAGAAGACAGCGAAGACGAGGACATGCCCAAAGACGTCATATCCAGGAAGGAGCTGGAGAGGGGACGGCTGTCCAGAGATGGTGAGTCTTTAAAAAACACTTAAATGGCTGGTTTTCTGATGACATCACAACATTCTACAGGCCAATAATATTTAACGCAGATGAGACGGGTAAAATTGTTGTGTTAAGATGTCGATTTCTGTTCTAATATTGTGCGTTTTAGTCAAGTCATAAATAAAAAGAATCAGGTTCAACATATGTGGACTTTTGGAACGGTATAATGTAGGGCTGGGAGATGTCACAAAAGCATAGACTGTATATATAAATGGACATAGCTAACGTGCTAGCCAGCGTGTTCAAAGAAGGAAGTGATCATGGGCACTTCCTGCTCCATCGACTCTGGCTCCAATTCACTTTCTGTGTTAAACTGTGTCCTCTCTCTGTACCTGCTGCTGTCAGACTCATGTTGGTCTTAAATGTTCGTATTAACCCTCTACATGATCCTGGGGTTTTTATTTCACTATTGTGTCTGTAAATCAACATATGAATATCAATAACAGACGAATCAGGTGCCTTCTTTCCCCAAGGTCGCTCCCGCTAGCGTTAGCAACAGGTTTGATTGACAGTGTTGCTAAGCGCCCGCTCCCTGCTAAACCAGTGGTGTGGGCGGGAAGGGGCGTTACCTTCAACAGCCAGACAAATATGTAACTGCTCTGGCCTCGATGAGCTTCATTTGGAGCCGAACGCTGTGGGTGACGTCACACTCACTTAGTCACTTCTTTACACAGACTGAATACAAAACAGTTCGACCGTGATCTAGTGTTTCAGATTCAGACACAAAGCTTTTGAGATGTTTAAATCAAAGAACATGGCTCTGTGGACTATTAGCACACAGCCTTTTACAGCCCCTCAGGATCAAGAGCCAAAATATTGCAGTGCGTACTTCCTGTTAGCCTGTGATGCTATAAACGGAGGCTAACAGGTTAAGAAAGCATTAGTATTCCCAGCACATACAAAGCATTGTCTCCAAAACAAATCCTTTCCTCCACTGCGGGAATGAGAAAAAAAAGGTACGAGCCGAACAGCCTTTGAAATGCATATTGGGAAAACTGGCAGTTGGTGTGGGCATGACAACAGAACGCCACAAAAACAGAAAACAGGACGCCACCGCATAAACACGCCTGAAAAGATGACACACATAGTAAACCACTACAGCGCTCTGCATGTGTAACAACTCCTGAAATAAAAATGTTTTGACACTTAAGTGCTTCAGGTCTGCTACTTCTTGTTCATTCATGGAGAGTGAAGGAGAGACCAGACCTCAGTCCATCCTCGGGCCGCCCACAACCACAGACTGTGTGAAGAAGTGACTGAGTGAGTGTGACGTCACCACAGCGTTCGGCTCCAGATGAAGCTCATCGAGGCCGGAGCAGTTATAGGGGCCAATATGGAGAAGAGTCACATATTTGGAATTGGAGTATCATAGCAACCAAAGAGCCAATCTGGAGCGAGGCTGTTGAAGGTAACGCCCCCTCCCGTCCGCACCGCTGGTTTAGCAGGGAGCAGGCGCTTACCAACGCTGTCAATCAAACCTGTTGCAGGGAGCGGGCGCTTAGCAACACTGTCAATCAAACCTGTTGCTAACACTAGTGGGAGCGACCTCGGGGAAAGAAGGCGCCTGATTTGTCTGTTATTAATGTTCATATGTTGATTTACAGACACAATAGTGAAATAAAAACCCCAGGATCATGTAGAGGGTTAATACGAACATTTAAGACCAAAATGAGTCTGACAGCAGCAGGTACAGAGAGAGGGACGAATTGGAGCCAGAGTCGATGGAGCTGGAACTGCGCCCATGATCACTTCTTATTTGAAACGCGGCAGCTAGCAGGTTAGCTATGTCCATTTATATATATAGTCTATGTTGCACACGAGCAACAAAACACAAAGCAGAACAGGAGCAACTCAATTCTGACCATTTCTGACCACTACAAAAGAGAGAACCACATCACAGACGGGGGCGGAGCAAACACCATTGGGACAGAGGGCAACGAACATCGTCGCTGGATTAAGGAGGAATCAAAATACAGAAACATGCCCACGGGACTTTAAACCGGGACAAGGGGCTTTTTTACTCTCACACACCTGGGATACTGTACTACTGAAGAAGTGGGACTGCAGATGGCGCTGTCGTCCTGCCTCCACCGGAAGGAAGACAGCGCCAAAACCTGTTTCAATCAGCTGATCGCACACGTCACAGCAACATCACGTGACCACTCTGAGGCGCTAGTGAGCAGCCCAAACTGTCAGGGATGAAACAAACTAAACCTTGGTCTGGAAAAGAATGTATTAAGATAAAAAAATAATATTGTGACTAGATATAGGTCTTGATATCGGGGGAAAAAAAATCACATTAATCGGACCAAATGGGACCCTTTCAGAATAGCTTAAGAATCGTCTTGATCTGTATCAGAACTAGTAAAAAAACATTTGGTAATATTCAAGAAACGTTGCATTCTATTGTCAAAGGAACTCGTGCTTGTTATTATAATTCTAGTATCAAAACATGAGTATTTTTTGAGTATAACTGAGTTTGAAATGCACCTTAAACAAAACTCTACTCAGTTCCCCTTTATGTTTGTATAGGCAGCTGTGGAAGCCTTTGTACCTGTTTTTTAAATGCACCCTGCTTTGTTTCCCTCCTCTCTCCCTCTCTCCATCTCTTCTTTTAAAACAGAGATAAAAAGAATTTCTGTATTTAAAAATTATGAACCTGGCGAGCCGACATGCAGACTGTACGTGAAGAACATCGCTAAACACGTGGAGGAGAAGGTAGGAGCGCTGACGCTGTTTGACCCAGTTCTACAAAACCTATTTCTTTTATGTGTGGAGAAAGTCAATGTATTTGTGTTGCAGGATCTGAAGTACATCTATGGGAGGTACATCGATCTTTCGTCTGAAGCAGAAAGAAACATGTAAGTTTATTAGGTTTTTTTTTCCCCATAATGTAAATGCACATGCTATAAACGCATTCAAAATAAGATCTGCTCGGACGGGCGCCTCCAGGGAGTGTAAGGGAATATATTTACTAACTGGACTGTTGAGTTTTGGTCAATAACTGGTTGGATGGATGCAATCTCACTTTCTCTCACATTTGTAATATATAAACATAACACAACACAACAAATAATAATAATGTTGTAAATATTGAGACATATTTGAACAACCATTTTAACATTTTCAGTTACTTGCTTTTGGTTTAATGGTTTAAGATGGGCCAAATCCATAGACTGTTTATATAAACGGACAAAGCTAACCTGCCGCCGCCGCGTTCCAAACAGGAAGTGATCATGGGCGCACTTTGGGCTCCATCGACTCCAATTCACTTTACACTGAAAAACTGTGTCCCCTCTCTCTGTAACTGCTGCTGTCAGACTCATTTTGGTCTTAAATGTTCGTATTAACCCTCTACATGATCCTGGTTTTATTTCGCTGTTGTGTCGGTAAATCAAGATATGAACATTTCATTGACTGACAGCGTTGCTAAGCGCTTGGTCCCTGCAAAACCAGCGGTGCGGGCGGGAAGGGGCGTTACCTTCAACAGCCTCGGTCCTGATTGGCTCTTTGGTTGCTATGATACTCATGGTTGGAATTCCAAATATGGAACTCGGCTCCACATTGGCCCCTGTAACTGCTCTGGCCTGGATGAGCTTCATCTGGAGCTGAACGCTGTGGGTGACGTCACACTCACAGTCCACTTCTTTACACAGACTGTGGTCCAATCAAAACTCACCATAGACTAGTCTAAATGTAGGATAAAATTAGAGCTAAATTTAAAATGAAATAATAATAATAATAACCCTGCAGACATCTATTTATGTATTTGTCATAGTGAATATACTGACATTATCAGATATATTAAATCCGCCCTATTGTGTTTGTGTCACAGTGGGCGTGTACGTCACAGTGGGCGTGT